>CM045891.1:2866471-2891471 GCA_025169545.1 Anguilla japonica
TTTTTGTAAATTTGCAATGTTGCGGTCGGGGAATTATTTTGGTGTGACGAAAAGGAATTTTAGCAGATGTTCTGCTGCGACTGTCAACTACTTAGTGGACTTTTAAATATAATTACAGCTTATGAAGCTGCAAAGAACTGACCATAACCCCCCCCCCCCCCCCCCCCCCCTGAAACAAATAATGAGCTACTGTTCCCAGACAAATGGCTTGAATACTGCAGCTGTGACTAATTGGCAGCCGGGGAAATTGTTTAAATAACAGCAATCAAACCAATATGGTCCTCTGCAACATTTAAAAAAAAATAATTTTTTGGGGGGGGGGGGGGGGCGCCCACACAGTAATTCTGCAGGTCAAGAAGGAGCTCACAGTCACTTGAGCTTCGCCTCACCGGATGCACATGAGCGGAGAAATGCAGGGGTTGGGGGGGTACGGGGGGGGGGGGGGGGATTGCTACCCCAGCGCTCGCCTCAGCTGCCTGCTCTGCTGGAGAACGTCAGAGTCGCGCGAGCGCGGGGCGGCTACACGCTCGGAAGAGCCGCTCATCGATCCCCCGGGGCGAGGACATCACCCGGCTCCCGCCCCTAAACACCGAGCTCCGCTCGAATGTCCCCGAGAATTCCCCCGCTCGCTTATCGGAAAACCGGGAGGGGCTTTGTAACTGCCGATTGCTCTGCTGCTGCTTTTTTGTGGGGGGGGGAACAAACAAATTAAATGAAGCACACTGTTCCTGATGGAGAACCTGGTTGGATTCCCTGTTTTTAGGGCCAGTCGGGACGGGGGGGTTGGGATGGGCCATTTTGAGTTCTTTACCGCCCCTTATATTCTCATGGTGGTCCTTCATAATTTATTCACGCGGGTATCTATTATGTATCGTGATCTGATTGAGGGCGGCTGTACTCTCGGTTTTGTCCTCCTCGTGAACTTTTCTTTAGGGTTTTAGTTCCACTCTAAATACCGGAACCAAGGGGGGGCAAAACTCTTCTTTGCTAAATGTATCTATAAGGCTATGTTTTTCATCTTGTTTTTTTAACATTAAAACACATTTGAATATATCCAAACACACATAATAATAGCATATACATATTAATCCATAAATTTTTTAAATACTTCATAAATGTGCATATCTTTGTACAAATCAGTAATTTAAAGCTGCATGTATTCAGTATCCAGGGGTGTGCTTATGTTTTGGGAAAAAAAACAACAATCTTTCCAAATTAATGACCTTCTTTTGTCTGCATGTATTCATAACATAAATTCAAATTATCTTTAGTGTACGTGTGTGTCACGTGTGTGAGCTTACGCGCATGTGTGTACGTGTGCATTTGTGTGTGTGTGTGCTGTGCGCTTGCGAGTGCATGTGTGTGTGTGCTTGCAAGTGTGCGTGTTGTGTGTGCATGTGAGAGCGTGTGTGTGCTGTGTAACCCATGCCTCCAGTGCTTATTACCACCTCTGTCAAATCAAGCCATTATCTAAATAAAACTGCCAATTACTTTATAGACATGTCAGCCATAGGCAGTGAAATGGCTGTGTACAGTAGCAGAAGGCGATGTCATTTCTGGTTAATCTGCTTTATTATATATGAGCTCCTGCCCCTTATCCCCCCGGTCCCCCCCCCCCCCCCCCCCCCCCCCCCCCCCCCCCCCCCCCCCCCCCCCCCCCACAATCCCTGAACTGCTCCACATGTCCCAGCCCCACCCAGTCCCTATACTTAGCTGTGAACTCTGAGTGGCCGTCCCTCGGTTGCCTGGCCAACCCATGGCACCACCGCCATGGCAACAACAGCCTACTCTCAACATGATCCTGGTTGAGTCACGGATGAACGGAGCGTGATGGGTAGGATGGGAGGGCATGCGGATATGAGAACAGCACCCCCTGCTGTTAGGAGGACCTTCGGTCCAAAACACGGGTGCACTGCAAAACCTGCGTTTGTTTCCATTTCGTAAGGTTCTGTAATTATTATTTCCTTTTCTTTCACTTTTCTAAGAACGAAATTCGAGATGTTCTGCGGAAAGAAAGAAAGAAAGAAACCTTTACCGAATGATATCAATGCAAGTCTCGACTGCCTGCCTGTCTTAGCACTAAGAAGGTCATGAAGTATGAATGAAGATTTTAAAAGGCTCGGCTGTATGAACTGCAGGAGTGTCTGGCGCACGCTGTGTGGCTTCCCCTGTTAAATGTGTGTATTTGAAAGAGCTCACTTTAAGGCCCTGACCCGCCCAGGAGCTTATCAAACCCAAAGTGGGGAGGAGGACTATCAATATTGAATGACCCGGTACGGTGAGCGATGATTCTTAAAAAACAATGGGCCGGTTCTTCAAAATGAAAACAGTGGATGTAGTTTATTTTTTTATAGAAATACTAGTGCAAAAATGAAACACACACACACACGAAAAAATGCAGAGAATGGTCGATTAAGAATGTCATTCTTGTCATTTTTTTGTTCCTTGTGTTTAAAAGCAGAGGCCTTTTGTTTACAAAAGCAGTGGAGGAATGTCCCTTGATATATCTGGTGCTTAGGTCCACTTTTTGAGTGGACGTTCTCACAATGTTGCTGCCACGTTGTGGTAATGTTATAACATTGACAAAACATTCCAGTGACGGTGTGAGAACCTTTTCTGTTAGCTGGGTACGTATGCAGTGTCCAGGGGTGCAGTGTGATGGTAGTTTGATTTGCTTGAATGTATTCACAGTCAGCTAATCTCCACCATTATACATCCGTCTGTCCAGTTAATATGTGGACTGTGATATCATAATTTGGAAATTATCTCTTAGAACAATGAGCAAAAACATCTATTTTTAGAACACATCAACAACAAAAAAAGGCGTCAGTAGGACACACACTTTGAATGTGTTTATATGTGTTTAATAGTTTATTCATGAGGATAGTGGGCTTTTGCTGTCCCTGTTCTCCATGTTATTTCGGCTTTTCCAGATCCTTGACAGTTTTCTATTTATTTATTTATTTAATCTGGAGTCGATGCAATGTAATTAGTGCAGAACATTGTGTTATATTACCGACTGCGAATTCACTTCGCAGGGTCCTACTACGACCTGCTGTTAATTATACTTACACATAAGAGCGCAGCCCTGTGACCTGGAGCCGCTAGTGTCCCTGTTCGTCTGTTCATTAGTCTGGCAGGCAGTGAGATAGACGGCTATGAGCGGGGGCACTGCTGCAGTGTATGAAGTGAATGAGCTGAGGCTGCAGGTCAGGGCCGGGGTCCTCGCGCCGGGCGCCGCTCCTGTCACCCTGTGACCTGCGGGTGGAGAGGCGGAGCTTCACTCCAGAGCTTCACACACACACACTTTCTCTCAGAAACACACACACACACACACACACACAGACACACACAACACACACACACGCACATGGACACACATACACTTACACACATGCATGCACAGGCACACACACACACACACCCACGGACACACACACACACACACACACACACACACACACACACACACACACACACACACACACACACACACACGCACGCCTCTCTCTCACCCTGTGGCCTGTGGATGGACAGGCAGTGCTGGCTGGTATTTGCGCGCTGTGGGAATGAGCCGAGTCAGCAGGAATGGGGATTCCCCTGAGCCCCGACCGTATCAATACGCTTGCGATACAGCGCGCATGCAAGGGGAACACACACGCACACTCACACGCACGCCACACACACACACACACACACACCCCACACACACACACGCACGCACACACATACACACACTCACACACTCACATGCACGCACAGGCACACACACACACACACACATGGAGGCACACACACGCCCCACACACACACACATACCGCACAGTCACACACACACACACACACACAAGCACACACATATACACACACACACACACACACACATTCATATACGCACACACACACACACACACACACACACACAGGGACACACACACACACACACACACACACACACACGCACACACACACACACAGGCACACACACACCCCCACACACACGCACACACACACACACACACACACACAGACACGCACATACCGCACAGTCCTG
The DNA here is from genome assembly GCA_025169545.1 of Anguilla japonica. Taxonomy (NCBI): domain Eukaryota; kingdom Metazoa; phylum Chordata; class Actinopteri; order Anguilliformes; family Anguillidae; genus Anguilla; species Anguilla japonica. The sequence continues at coordinate 2,870,526 of CM045891.1, forward strand.
CATGTACAAATACAGACACTCAAGCATGCATACATATACACACACACACACACACATAAACATATATTCATAATACACACATAAACATGCACATGCACACCCATACATGCATACAGACACATACACACACACACACATGCTGGCATGCATACTCACCAGCTGGCACACATACATGCATGAATGTCTCAGACGTGCGTACAGACAGATGTGCGTACACACTTGTCGCACACACACGTTCACGCATGCAGGTGCACAGTTATCCCGTTAGCTCCCTGAGAGGCTACACGCTATACTTACATTTCTGCTGTGCAGTCCAGTCCGGTAATATGACTTCAGCTTGTTTTCATCCCATATATCAGGCATGAGACGTCAACTGCAAACCGTGGTGTAATCTGAGATAAATGTGTGAACTCTGGATAGCCAATCAGAAACAGCGGTGAGATTCACCCGCTCAAAAACACACTTCCGTAGTTTCTCATTGTATTAAGGAGGTGAGTTACAGGCCAGGCACTTTCCTGTGCGTACGTACCTCTGCTAAAAGCACGGGTGCCCCCCTAGACGCAAGTACAGCTGGCCAAACGGCCATTCAGCAGGATGCTCAGGCCCTGCTTGCAGAGACGAATGAGACAGCAGATCTGATACAGATCAGTTTGATGTTTCCCTCTGTGCTTGGGAAGTATATTTGATCTCGCTTAAATTTGCCAAATTGGCTCTGTTCATATATTTGAGCGTATGTGGAAAAATGCGTGGTGATACTCCCCGGGGCGTGATGATCTAACCGCTTCTCGTGACGATTTTGCAAACTGAAAGAGACGAAACGGCAGCAAACATTTCTCGTTTAAAATTTTTTTTTTTTTTTAATGTGCTGTCTTTTTGAGAGGTGGAAGTCATTCATTCTCCCGTATCAAACGAGACGGCGGCGTCTTTCTCAGAGGTGAGGCGGAGGTAGTGGAGGGGAAGGGGCCCTAGTGGCTGTTTTTCGCGGCAGGTTTTTGGCAGTAATGGGGATGAATGGACCCGGTCTGGCCGTGCGCTGTTTCTCCGTTTTGCGGGGGCGAGAGAGAGAGAGAAACAGCCGTTAATAACATTATGCGGCGTTAGTTCAACATCTCTAAATCGGGCTATTCATCAGCGCATTTTCCGCATTTTGGCTTTAACGCGGAGAGGGGAAAAATAAATAATAATAATAACGTTATTATTGTGCCCGTTAGAATTGGATAGCCTCGATTAAGAGGAACTCGACGGAGCGAAGTTATAAATCCCCGTAGTCAAGCGTCTCATGCCTTGTGTTACAACTTAAGAGTTCTTAATTGGATTTGTGCGGAAGGGTTTGTTAAAAGATAACGCCGCCGACGCCACAGTTTCAATAATATAAAACTGTTCACGGAAGGCTGAAGCGTCTGGTTAATATTCGGGTTAGTATTTCTGTATTTATCTTAGGAGGGTGGGGTGGGGGGTTGTTAGGTTGTGCAGTTATGAAGCGCAGCAAATAGACCTGTATAGATTTCCCATTACCTGCGTATTACCATTTAGATTTAGCTGCAGACACTGGGCTGGCCAGCAGACGATGGGCTCCTTGTTTATATCCTGGATACCCCTGAGATTTCTCCCCTCGGGGAGTTATTTCTCACAACTGTTTGACTGTTTTTTTTTCTTCCCACCGGGGAGTTTTTCAGGGTTTTTTTTTTTTTGCGCCTCACCTGCTGGAGTTTTGGGGATTCAGGCTCTGTCTTGCCCAGTTCCTTTTTCTATTTCCTGTTTCCTGTTTCTCACGGTCTCTCTGCGGAAGGTGCTAAACAAATAAAATTGAATCGAATTGAAAGTGTCAATAGCGAACTTTATCTGTGCCTAATAACTTCATCGCATTTCTGTTTCAATCAAGTTTAAAGGGCTGGTAGCAGTGGCATTGCCTCGGCGTATCCGCGTTTGGATTTATCCGGTAAGATTTTCTGCGGAGTGACAGGTGTGTGTGTGTGTGTGTGCGCAAACGCGGCCGTCTGAAGCAATTCACGGAGCCTTCAGGACCGGCAGATGGATTGTTGTCCTCGGATCGATAAACAACCGCCGCCCAAACGAGGGAGCCGAGCGGAATTGCATTTGGTGCGCGGCCTCGCTCGCGTTAAAACAATTTACTCTGGTGGCTTCGCCGCCGCCATATCTCCTCTGCTTACTCTCAGCAAAACGGGCAAGCTGTTTCCAACCCGCCGCTCTTACGTTAATCTCTCTTCCTGCATTCTCTCTCTCTCTCTCTCTCTCACTCACACACACACAGACACACACACACACACATGCACACACACACACATACACGCACACACAGACACACACGAACACACAGATATGCACATCATACACGCACGCACGCAAACATACATGCGCATACACACATGCACGCACGCATACATACGTACACACACACACACACACACACACACACACACACACACATATATGCAAACATGCACTCAGTCACATACAAATACACACATGCTTGCACACACATCACCACCATCCAGTGACAGTAATGCCCATGTAGGCTGCCTGCTTATCCAGTTGAACGCTTCCTCTAAAGCACGTTATTTAACGGCAGAACCGGTCTCTCACATTCCATGTCTGACACCGCGATCTGCTTTTGCTCTCAAATTAATTAGTGCTTACGCGCGGCCCATTTTTTTCGCCCGACGATCAGTTTCTAAGCAAGGTAAATGGCCTTTCTTTATGACTAATAAATTAAACACATTATATCTGTTTCCGACAGAGCAGCGGAGGCTCATAAACAGGGCAGGCAGTTAGCTCACAGTTTCACTTGATTACCCTTTCCATTAACATTCTTTATAATCCTTGTGGGAGAAGGAATTCATTCACTTTTAATAACATGCAGGAAATATGGAGATGTGGCTTGTGTAATTAGTCAACTGTGTCCAGATTCTTTCGTCAGCTCCAAGTGTCTATATTTACTTAATGCTTTTTTAGTAAACATTAAGCATTATGATCTTTTTTTTTTTTTTTTGCTCCAGTTTGTTTTGTGTAATCAGACTAGTGATTAAAACCAAGGAATGAGTGAACCGAACACAGCTGTTAATTGCAAAAACAGTACAAACACTGTTTGGATGTTTATGGGAGAGCTCGGTCAATTAATGGGAAAAAAAGACGTTTTATTTGGAAGCTGTTGTGTTTGTGGGGTCGTATCAGTTCAGATTGGAGGCTGTTGTTGTGTTTGTGTGGTTGTGTCAGTGCAGATTTGAAGGCTGTTGTGTTTGTGTGATAGTATCCGTGGAAGGCTGTTGTGTTTGAGTCGTTGTATCAGTGCAGATTTGAAGGCTGTTGTGTTTGTGGGGTCATATCAGTGCAGATTTTATGGATCTTGTGTTTGTGTGATAGTATCAATGGAAGGCTGCTGTGTTTGAGTGGTTGTATCAGTGCACATTTGAAGGCTGTTGTGTTTGAGTGGTCGTAGGGAGGGGGTCTGGTCAGCCAGACGCAGAGGTTATTGATTTGACCCGTCCACCTTTGCCTGTTCTGGATATTGACTTTCCTCTTTTCACATGGTGGGTCAGGCATTTCACGTGCTCAGCAGAATGCAATTAGGGAAAAAATGGTGTAAACATGGCTTAGTTTTATATTTAATTGGAGACACACATACATGCATACATACACACACACACACACACATCTGTATGAGCACACTTTATTTCTTTCATGCTTCATGTTTCTTTTTTGCTTTGAAATATCCAAGATATTTTCTCCACAAAATGGGGGAAAAAAACCCCAAAACTTAAAAAAACAAAGCCTTGTACTCTATAGCTAGCACGGCACTAGAAGAGTCTGAAACAAATGTGCTTTTGAACTTCTGAATCCTACAACGCAACAAATCAAAGCTCATAGATCCCTGTACCCCAGTCTCCTAATCACAAAGCACAACATGTCGGGTCTCGCTAGACAGAGAAGCAACCCCCCAACCCCCCCCCCCCCCCCCCAACCCCCAACCCCACCCCACCCCAACCAACCCCCAACCCCCCCACCCCTCCCCCCCCCCCCCCCTTCGTTCTAAAAAAGCCAATGCTGCGCAGGTCGTTTGCGATGGTTGGGAGATAACATCTCTGATTTAACCCCAGGCCGTCTGTCCTCGCAGTGCGTTCTGTAGTCCCCGTCTCGGCACCTCGCAGTGCGTTCTGATAGGCTATTTAACCCAGGCCGTCTGTGTCCCGCAGTCGTTCTGATAGGCTCTTCCCGTCTTGATTTAACCCCAGGCCGTCTGTGTCCTCGCAGTGCGTTCTGATAGGCTGTTCCCCGTCTCTGATTTAACCCCAGGCCGCCTGTGACATCACAGTGCGTTCTGATAGGCTGTTCCCCGTCTCTGATTTAACCCCAGGCCGTCTGTGACATCACAGTGCGTTCTGATAGGCTCTTCCCCGTCTCTGATTTAACCCCAGGCCGTCTGTGACCTCAGCAGTGCGTTCTGATAGGCTGTTCCCCGTCTCTGATTTAACCCCAGGCCGTCTGTGTCCTCGCAGTGCGTTCTGATAGGCTCTTCCCCGTCTCTGATTTAACCCCAGGCCGTCTGTGTCCTCGCAGTGCGTTCTGATAGGCTGATTTAACCCCAGGCCGTCTGTGACCTCACAGTGCGTTCTGATAGGCTGTTCCCCGTCTCTGATTTAACCCCAGGCCGTCTGTGTCCTCGCAGTGCGTTCTGGGAGCCTGCTCCCCGCCCCCGGACCAGGCCTTCCGGGGCCCGTTCGTGTTCAGCCACGGCCAAGCTGTCAAATGCCATTTGCCAGATTTTTGGCGCCGGGAGATGGCATTTGACGCGATTTTGATCTGAGGCTAATTTGGTTTGGCTGCTTTTGAAGAGGGGAACGTGCGACTTAAGGTGACGCAGACCCCTCCTTTCCTAACGGTGCGTAGGCCCCCTTTGATGAAGCTGCTTTTAAGGTGACCTCCGCTGCGTGTCCGCACCACAACCGTCTCCACTAAAATGTCAGAATCGAGTGAGGGGGAGAAAAAAAAAAAAAATCTAGAATAAACAAGCGCATGCTGACGCAGGAGCTGAAGCCTTTTCTCCCGGGTTGTTTTTGTAATGGCGGGAGTTCCCGTGGCAACGTGGCGCTCAACGTGGAGATTTTTTCCTCTAATTAGGGCCCGTTTGGCGGCCTCCCTCCGTCAAACCCGCGGAAATTCAGCGCGCACATCCTCTCTCGGCGGCTCAGATGAGAAAGTTTATGTCTTGACGGCTCCTATAACGTTAAACGCATTTAATCATCTGCGCGACGTAGCCGCCGGTGCGGATATGGAGATGCGCTTCCCTCCAAAAGCGGACGAGTCCTCGAGCACATTGCCCCGAGAGACTATTGACACACTGTTTGATTATATTTAAATAAAATAAATAAAAAAAAGCCGTTTGCTCGGCGGCGCTGAAATGTGCATATATTATCATGGCATGAAGTGTCCGAAGGACAGAAAATAACAAGGTTTGCAAACACCAGATACTGGATTGTGCAATTAGCGAAGCTAATGGCATTCAATCAAACACACTGGGAACCCAGCCAATCAGGGCTGGGATGTTATTCCCCAAATTGCCTGTGGGAAATGCTTAAGAGGATTTTTTAATTTTTTTTTTTATTTTTTTTTGTATGCTTAATGCCACATTAAAGGCAGTGACATTCAGAATTGTATCGGGGGTTTCGGACACACAGTGTTTTTGTTTTCAGTTGTGTTGTTTTGCTCCATCTTTGTTTCTTGACCTTTAATGAGAGCGACTCGATGAGTGTTTTCGTGTAATGTCATAAGAGGATGAGCGTGGAGGCGGAGAGGGGGAGGCCGGCGGAGAGAGGGAGGCCGGCGGAGAGAGGGAGGCCGGCGGAGAGAGGGAGGCCGGCGGAGAGAGGGAGGCCGGCGGAGAGAGGGAGGCCAGCGGTAAGCCGGTCCGCTCGTGGCACGCCGTGCGATTAGTCAGAAGGCCCAGCGTTGGCCCGGCGGAGCTGGATTCTGCTCGGAGATAAGCCCACGGAGTCCGCTGCCGATGGATCAGCGTTAGGAGGACTCGGGGAAACGAAAACCGCTCCCCGGTCGGCTCGCCTGATGTTCGGGGGGGTGGGGGGTGGTGGGTGGTGGGGGAGCTTTTCTGGTGAACTTGTAAGAGCCGTGTAGCGCCATTATTCAGGAGCTTAAACAGGGGATTATGAGAGTAACTCTGGATTCTTCAGCGGACGACAGTTTGAGCCAACATGGCCGCTGGGAGGGTGAAGAAAGACTGTGTGTGTGTGTGTGTGTGTGTGTGAGAGAGAGAGAAAGTGTGTGCGTGTAAGTGTGTGTGTGCGTGAGAGAGAGTGTGTGTGAGAGTGTGTGTGTGTGTAAGAGAGAGAGTGTGAGTGTGCGTGTGTGTGTATATGTGAGAGAGAGAGAGTGTGAGTGTGTGTGTGTGTGTGTGGTGTGAGAGAGAGAGTGTGTGTCTGTGTGTGTGTGTGTGAGAGAGAGAGAAATTTGAGAATTTTGAAGTTATCATTCCGTTAAGGTTTAAGCACACGGTGTTGTCAAATGATTTTTGTTCCTTTAGAAAAGCCAGAAGACGTTATTTGACAATTTTCAAAGCTATTTTTCTGTTAAGCTTTTCTAAGTGCAGTAAAATGGTTTCACTCCTTTAGAAAAAACCAATACCACCTATCTAAGAATTTTAGAAGTTGCTGAACTAATGTGAAGCTCAGACAATTGCGTGAATGAGACCAAGACCCCGCCACTCGTTACCGTCTATGGTAGAATTCAGTTTTTATCACTTCTGAGGTAAAATGAATGGTCTGCACTCAGAAGGGGCACTTTTCACAGACTCCAGCGCGCGGCTCAGAGAGGGAACTGGACAGAACAGGGCGAATAAAGAGGGAAGTTCACTATCGGTTTGATCTCCCGCACTTTCTCAGAGCCTGTGGTTTAGCCTCCTTCCAGGACTCCTGCAGAGGTAGTCAATCTGACCCCGGTGCCCCCCCCCCCCCCCCCCCCCCTTTAAATCCGACTCAGATCTCAACTGAGCATGCCCCCCTCGCCCACCTCCCCCCATCCCCCCCCCCCCCCCCCCCCCGAGTCCGACAAGATCAATCCAAGGTGGACTGGCTGCAAACCTCAGCAGAATTTTTTATTTATTTATTTATTTATTTTTCAAATTCTGTTTTAGTTGCAAATAAATGGAATCACCAGGGAGCCTCTGGGCCTGGTGGCGAAAGCGTGGGACTGACGGGTACTGAGACTCTGGGTCAGTGGGTGACTGGGAGGGAGGAAGGTTCTCCCGGGCCCAGCTATACTAAGTTTTTTTTTTTTTCTTTTCTTTTCCTCCGGCCCACCTTCGTGCCCGTGTGCGGCTCGGACGGGCGCTTCTACCAGAACCACTGCGAGGTCTACCGGACGGCCTGCCTGCAGAAGAGGCGGGTCCACGTGGTGCACGGCAAGGACTGCTTCTTCAAAGGTACGACACGACCACCCCCCCCCCCCCCCCCCCCCAAATAACCGCTAACAACCGCTAACCGCCGCTGTCTGAGAAACTAAAAATGCTAACGTCCCGCTCCACTTGAGCAACATCCAAGCTGATGGACTGCTTATTCAAAGGTACGACTCGACCCCCCCCCCCCCCCAAATAACCACCACGGCAACAATCGCTAACTGCTAACCGCCGCTGTCTGAGAAACGAGTCGCTAAGGCTCCGTTCCACTTTAGCGACATCCAAGCTGTTTTTAAAATGAGTTTAAATGTTCCTCCCTACTCTGACGAATCTCAAAGTCCTGCCCACACAGGATAGATAATAATAATCATAGAGGCGGGGGGGGGGGGGGGGAAAGCGAGGGCTCGACAGAATCCTGCTCGTTCTGTACCCCGTGACCCCAAAGCGTGGATGTGTTATCTGAACTCTGAAGTATTTTGGCAACAAGCAACAGGCGACGGGATTTTTAATGCACCTACAGTGGTGGTGATATTAATTAGAATTAATTAGTTGGATGTAAAGATAGGTAAACAATTCCATTAACCACTGTATATAATCTTAGTGTGAATTAGAAAAGTCAACATTCATGAATTCTCAGATGGAGTAAATGTACAATTATGCAGTTAAGAAAATGTTCATTAAGTTAGCTTAAACATAACCTCCAAAAGGATGAAAAATATTACTTTCTCTCTCTCTCACTCTCTCTTTCTCTCTCTCTCTCTCTCTCCCTCCCTCACTCTCTCTCTCTCTCTCTCTCTAATTGCTTCTTAACCGCTATGGTACACTGTCGCCACACCTGACTGACTGCGGCAAAACAAATTAGCGAACGTCTTTCTGAGCGGCTAATCTGAGTCATGTATTCACGATGTAATGTGATCATCTCAGCGGTAGCCTGAAGTGACCCAGCAGCAGAAAGGTCTTCCTTTCCCCCCCCCCCCCCCTCGTGAACTTTCGATGTTTGAAATGAGCTCGAAACACACACCCCTCTGGTGTTCTGAAGCCCTGAGGTTCCGTGGGAACTGCAGAGTAACGTTTTCTGTGGGGGGCGGGCGACGACTGTCTTTTCCAAATACGCTTTTTTGGCCCCGACGGTCAATCATCCCTCCCACGTATGTATATCAACACCACCTTTTTATTTTATTTTATTAATTTATTGCGGTCGTGAATAGAGCTGACTCACGGTGCCAGTCGAGGTGCGGTGCGAAGCAGACCCGAGATGACACTCCGGAGGCGCGCGCGTTTTTTTTCTTCTTCTTCTTCTTCTTCTTCTCTTCTCATCGCCGCGCAACGAGAGGCCGTCTGAGTCATCAGAGGAGGAGCGAGCCTCGCGCTCTCTCTGCCTCGCGCGTTAAATCCAAATTAGGCAGGCGCTCCGACGCCGCGTCACAGCGCCACTGCCATCGCGCTGCAAGGCATGATGGGGCTGAATTCCCTTCAAACGGGAAGAAATTTCCAAACGTCAACACAGATTTATACATCTGTCGTCTAACTGTGAGGGGGGGGGGGGGGGGGGGGGGGGGAAAATGACACGCTCTCCACAGCAATCAGCGCTAAAATGGCCCGTATATTCCAGACGCAAAACATTCATTTGGTCTTATTATATAATGTGCAATTATCATTTTGAGTGATGGCTTTGAATTGCTTCGTTTTTTAATTTCAGATAAGAGGCTGTTGGACACTGTCTTGATTTCATTTACCGGGCGTAGCTGACTTTGAATACGTGGTTTGGTTGGCTGGATGTGTGTGTGTGTGTGTAGGTGTCAGGTGGGGTTGTTGTGGTGTGATATGGTTTGGGTGGGTGGGGGGAGGTGGGTTGGGTGTGTGTGGTGTGGGGGGGTATGTGGGGTGGGGTTTTTGGGGTGTGATGTGTTTGGGTGGATGTGATGTGTGGGGGGGTATGGGGGTGTTGGGGTGGGAGGGGTTGTTGGGGGGGGTGGGGGTTGGTTGGGGGTGTGATGTGGTTTGGGTGGGTTTGGGTGTGAGGGGGTATTGGGGGGTTTGTTGGGGGTGTGAGGGTTGGGTGGTGGGAGGGTGTTGTGTGTGAGGGGGTGTTAGGTGTAGTTGTTGGGGTGTGATGTAGTTTGGTTGTGTGTTTTTGTGTGAGGGGGTGTTAGGAGGGGTTGTTGGGGTGTGATGTGGTTTGGTTGGGCGTGTGTGTGGTATTTTTTTCACATTTAGGGTGTGATGTACAAGATACTTTTCTCAAGTATGGACCTGAAACCATCCCAATATCCGTGTTTTTTAAATGTATTTATTAGCTTTTATTAATAAGAATTGGAATCCTAAATGATTAGCAATCTCCAATTACCATGCTCTGGATGGGCCCTATTTATAGATCTCCAGTCTTACTTAGATGTGTGTGGTGAGAATAATAGCTGTTTTGACTGTTGGTTGGTTGGGGGGCTGGGGGCTCGGGGGGGGGGGGACAAGGGAAAAATACTAGATGAAGATGGCAGTGCCCTGTCATTCCGAAAGTAATAAACATGACAACTCGGCTCTGGTGACGAAGACACGGGAAGACGTTTCTGCCGCGGCTGACAAAACGTTTAAGGCCTGTCTCAGAAGCTGGGCGCTTGACCTAGCGCCCGCTAGCCTGCGTGCCCGTACACCGCTGGCACTGCCCTGTCACACGGGCATCGTATTTCCACACTCTCTTCCCCCGGATTACGGCAGGAGGATATCCCCGTGACTCTTATAATAATAATAATTCAGGACTTTAGCTTTATGAATTGGGTGCCAGGCCCATGCTGCTTTATGCTTTCGTGAGCGGCTGCTCGCTGTGATATTTTTTTAGAAACCGCCTTGCTCTGTATCTTTGGAAAACAAACCGCATCCACAATCTGCCAAGGTTATTTTGTGTCAGGGGAGAAAAAAAATCAAGTGGGCATTTATGAGATCACTGCATTGGGGGAAAATCACATCTAGGCCAAAATTTGTAAAGCAATTCAAGGATGTGCTGCGTTCATGCTGTATTAAAAAATCTCTGCTTCTGGCATGAAGAGGGGGTGTTATTCTGATCATGTAATACTAGCATCTCTCTGTCCTTCACACTTGCAAATATTTCTGTGGTTTGTACATTAAGCCGACAGAAGCACAAACATGAATATTACTGTAATTACTCAAAATGTTGTTAAACAAATTATCCCTGATTATTTTTTGTTAAATTCCCACTTGTCAGATGTTTTGACGGAGGTCAGAACTGGGGGAAGTTGCGATTGAGAGAGAACTCTTGTGAACAGGCAGATATTTGTGAGCTGTGGAATGTCAAGGCTCGTTATAGTTCTCATCGTTTAATAGGGGGGAAAACCACAAAGCAGACTTGTCAAATGAAAAACCGAGGGATTGGCTTATTAATGTTGCATATCTAAATTGTGTTCTCGCTAGTTTAATATTAATTAAGGCTGAATGCTTAGGTGATTGAAATGTGCATAATTCTGCTATCAATGACTTAATTCACAGCATTTGTATGAAGGCATGGTACAGTTTAGACCATTCTGCCTGCCCATGGGAATTCGTGCTTCACAGATTGTTTACAGAAAATGCGCATGTATAAATTCATAGGAATGGAAATGAAGTGAAATCACTTTTTTATGCCGATATGAATTTTGCATGTGGGCTGTACAGTTAAAGCCTTTGTGCTTCTATGCAATTTTGTCTCTTGCATCATAAAGGGGGTATAGTCAGTCTATGCCTAGTGCAAGAATAGGCAATCCATCGAAAAAACGATTTGACTGTGAATATGCAGTTCACCTTGATGGTGAATATTATTGAAAATAGTGGGTTGAAGTTTCAATAAAAAAAAAAAGTCCCGTCAGCTATTTATAAACTAGATGCAAAATGTCGAGTTTTATTAATTAAAACTTTTTTTTTTTGGCAGGGTAATTTCATTTTTTGTGCCTTGTGGCCAATATCTCATCCAGACAAAAACATGTTGTGCGAGGAATAAGGTTTTTTATTTTTTTTTATTTTTGAAAGGCATTTGTGACGGTGTTGGAAGCTCCGGCTTGCTCAGTGACATTTGTTAAGTTTGGTGGAACAGAGAGAAAAGCTAAAGTCGCATTCTGTGCTTTGAACCCTGGGTGGTTTCGGTCAGCAGGGGCAAAAGAAATACTTCAGGGGCGCTGATCTCTTACCCTCCACGTCATCCTGCTGTTTTCTGGAGACAGAAACGCTTTTCCAAGCCAATAGCGGGCAGCTCTGGTCTGCTGTCTGTTCTGCACCCCCCCCCCCCCCCCCTCACCTTCCCCCACCCCCTCCATCCCCCCCCCCCCATTTTAACCTTTGGCTGTCTGATCAAAGCACACAGATGGGGGTATAATTCTATAATTCTAAAAAAAAAAAAAAAAAAGGTAGTGCCATTTTCTTTGACCCAAAATTCATATTCTACGGTACTTCACAAACAAACAAACAAACACGCGCACACACATGCGCACACACACACACACACACACACACACACACACACACACACACACAGCACACACACAGAACCAGTGTACAGTCCACAGGCATATAGAAGCGAACACACCCATACACTAATGCTAAGCTAGTTAACTCATTTTAAAAAAAACCACCTACTGCCAAATTACACACGTAATTGTGTTATTGCGAAAGCGATGTGTGCAGTATTAATTAGATACTTTCTCCTTCTCGTCGTTATGATGAAAGAGTACCCACGTGCCCTGGTCACTTAATGGCTTGACCTCCTTTTTTTATGAAAACAAGTTCTCAGAAACGTGAGAAAACAAGCTGTCTGCACGACTCTCGCCTCCGCCGCTCAGTGCCTGTAAGGCGACAGAGGGAACACAGCGCAGAACTGGCCCCTGCAGGTGGAACAGAGGTCACGGAGGGGTCACGGCAGGGCTCAGCTCACCTCAGCAAGCCCAGGTGCTCCAGCTGAGGGGGTTTTTACATTACATTACATTCATTTGGCAGACGCTTTTATCCTTCATGATAGACAACTCGGTTCTTAACCCTTTTTCTAGCTGTTTCTAGGGTTTGAAGTGTGCTTTAGAAGTGCAGGTTTTTTTTTTTTTTTTTAAATGTTTTCTTTTTCAGAAAATTCTAAGTCAGTGTTCTGGAACTCCACTGCCAGTAGTGATTGTGACATCAGCTTTGGAACGTTACGTTAAGAACATTCTAATCACATATTTTGCGCTCTTAAGCTGTAAAAAGGGTTCATCACTGGCCACCGTCATCGCTGCTCTGTCCCAGCAGTGATCAATCGCACTGAACATCCAGCGAATCAGCCACACAGGCCCAACGTGCGACGACTTCCCCCGCGTGCGTGAATACGGGTCAGCCCAGTTTTAGCGTGACCGGTAAGACCATTGTGTGGGCGTGGCCTCAGACACACTCGCATGGTGGCCGTTTCCTGAGAATCAGTGCAACTGCATTGTGCCATCCCTCCGGCAGACTTGGATTGATTAAAAAGCAAAAAAAAAAAAAAAAAAAAAAAAAAAACATGATTTTGTGGCAGATAATTAATTTCTTTGGCAAGAAGCCTTGGTAAGTGTATAGTGAGCAAGTACATTGCTACTCCAAAATACCCCCTTCAGGGTGAATAAGAACCCATTTCTGTGTGTCGGGGTTGCATCAGCCAATCAGAGCTTGTTTTATTAGACAGTCGTTGGCTGCACATTACCCCTTACATATGAAATGGCCGCTGGGGTGATTAGATCAGTGAGCAATTATAAAAGCAAACATTTTTTAACAAGCCCCCGAAGAGACGGTGCAAGGTTCCGGCCAAACAGCCCCCGGTGGACTCTGGTGGGGGCGCTGCAGCTCATCACTTAGGCTGAGGGGTGGGGGGTTCATCCAAAAATAAACACGACTGGAATTTACTGTAGCACTAGAAGCTTTCATTTTGCATTCAAGCTAATGGGCTTTGTGATTTTAAGAAAATCATCTTATTTTATAAAAACTTCACTTGGACACATGCCTCGTGCATTGGTTTTATTGCTTGTATGTTATATATATTTGTTAGTTTTGGCTAGAAAACAACTCCAAGAGAGTTCATGACATCAATCTAATACTTAGTTAAGATGACAGCCGGCACATTTGAAGGTTATACACAGGAAATGTTTCATTGTTGTAAATTTGTTTTCTAATGTAGGCAGAAAAAGCATAAAATGTATTTTCAGAAATACGTCACAACAAATAATTAGCACTGTCTGGTGATTTAATCATAGTCCTTTGACAAAATGACATTAGAATGTCAATTTAGAAGGTCATTCGAAAGAGCAAGCTCTTTTCTCAATTTCAAAGAACCAATATAATCCTTACATATATTAGTTATGTGTATGCGTCTGCACAATATAACGTTTTAATATCCAATAATAATAATAACAATTATTGTTATTATTATGACTAATAATAATAACAATATTGTTATTATTATTATGATAATAATAATAGTAGCTGCTGGTTGTTGGCAGCTCTCCTAATAAATATGTTCCATTAAGTCTGGTTCCATTTAATTTCTAAATGCATGAGAATAACTTTGGTTCCATTAGGAGGGTACGGCTGGATGGCCGAAATTTCCCCTCAACTAAATGGGGCACGACTTTTTCTGGGGGAAAAAAAGGCTTAATTCTTAAGTGCTCCATCAGATGTCACAGCGGCTCCGCGGACAGAACGCTCCGTTTTCCTAATAAACGAGCCACCGAAAAATGTCACCCTTACGTCTCTTAGACGTCCCAAAATATATTTAGTTCTTATTCCCTGTAATCGCGTGTTCGCCCTCATTAACTTAATTCTTCCCCACTGAATCATTATATTAAAGTATTTGCTGTTTGAAATGGATGTCCTGGCCCAGATATAAATGTCCTCTGGAACTCCGTCGCTCCCTGGCCGCATAAACATCCCTCTTTCTTCCCTGGCCGTGGCACGGTATATATTTCAAGGGTAGTGCGCCGATGTCACGCGCCGCCCTCTCCTGTCCTCGGGACCGCTTTGCGGCCACGTTAAGACGCGTATGGACCCGCTCATGATGTACATGCTGACTGTATTCTGTCAGAGGATCACTGTTTAATTGAAACGGCCCTGGGCTTTCCGAGGGGACAAATCAGCAGGAGATTATTTTAATACCCACATTAGTATTAGAGCTGACGCTGCTAATGCCGAACCCAGACTTTATTCCCTACATATTTATAAAAACAGGCCTTGTGAACGCTTCACGCCGATGGCTTGAAGCTGGTCCTTTCCTCTGGCATAGTTCGCTTTCCTCTTCGCTCGCTTTTTATATTCGTGCCATCAGTGGAAAAAACAGAATAATGCATTTTGAAAAGAAGATCTTTTTCTTTTCTTCTCAGGGCTCAAATGCATTAGCTTATATTTGCAGCGCTCGTAAAAACAGCGCTATTTGCCTTCTTGCCGCGGCTCTAAGTCTGAGTGAGTGATGTGCTGTCATATAGAGCAGGGAGTGTAGCTAGCCTCTTTATTTAGTCCACATTTTAAAAGCTGTTTTTTGTTCTTGTGAAGCACACCGTGGTCTCCTCACGAGCAAAACGCACCTGCTTCGTCTTTCTAAATAAATATTAGTGCACTAAAATAGAAACTTGAGAATAACTTCATAACTGTTGTATCAAAAGTATGTAACTGAAATTTCAGTTTTGTAGTTTTTATTTTTTTTTTTCTCAGAAAAACTATTGGTTGAAAAATGCCATTACGTTTTGGCATGTCATCATTTTTTAGGACGTCCGTACTGTGTATGTGATTTCCCTGCTGTAAAATGAAATATGATTTTACCTGCTTTAAGATCAACTCCCTCTGTTGCGCGGTGTATTTATTTGCTCATTTAACGGTTATTCTGTAAACTGCAATGATGTATGCGCCAAACCCCGTTTTATAATTTTATAGCTGTGTTCGTTTATGCAAAAAAAAATTAAAAGCATTTGGCGAAAGCAGGAAGAACAAGAAAGGGGTTAGCTGTGATAAATGAATTAATTTGGCTCCTTCTGTTCATTTCACTCAATTGTTTAATGGTGGCATTAAACATATGGCCAGCGGAGTTGGTAGGTAGCAACTTTAAAAAAAAACTTTGCTTATTAAACGTATCACGTTCCTGTCAGGCCTTCCATTCCATTATGGAACTGAGAGGGCGCGAGGAAGATTAACATTTTAGAGCGCCGTTTTTTGTTTAAGACCGCAATCTGTTAATGGAGTTGCTGGGTGCCAGCGTTAGGTAACAGTCTTTTGTAAGTCCCCCCCCCCCCCCCCCCCCCCACTCCTTTTTTATGAAGGCTATAATGTTTCTCTTGCACCTGGCGTGATGTAATGGGGAGGGGGGAGGGGGAGTTGCAGAATCTGGGGTTGCTGGGCCTGTGTATGAGCATTTCTGGCCCTGTAGGAAATTGGTTCAGAGCTCTGGCATCATCTGAAACCGAGGTGTGTGTGTGTGTGTGTGTGTGTGTGTGGGTGTCGGGTGGGTGCGGGTGTGGGGGGAATTACCTGCAGGCTACTTTACTGGAGGTGAAACATATGAAATTGCATTTATCCCATTTATGTGGAAACATGGCGATTGCCTAAGACAACCCCCCCCCCCCCCCCCCCACACACACACACCCCCACCCCCCCCCCACCCCCACCCCCGGCTGTGATTTAGCTGTAAACAAACACCTTGTGCTTATATAAGTAACGGTGGAGGAGGAGGCCGAAAGAGACGAGCATCACAATAGTTTTCCCGCTATTGTGAAACATCATTCCCAGTAATGTGGAATCACGCCCTTACCAATTTCTAAATAAATGGAAAACTTATCTTCTGCTGTTTTTCTACCTTCATTATTGTTTTGTGAAGTAATGCTCCCGTGAAAACAGCTCGGGGAGGAATAGCTTTAAAATGTAATTTAATAGCAATTCAGTTAAAGTTGTTGTGAGTTCTTCCTAATAAAATATAATAAATGCTTCCCATTGCAGAGTATAAATATATCTCCATGCCTACATCTACTATTTGTTGGCCACTGGCTGTAGTGTATTAAATACTCAGCTCAATAAAACCTCACTCTTGTATTGTTGGTGATCATGGTATTTTAGTATTTTAGCAGTTATTAGAGTTGCCAAATCCCTATCAATTTATATTCAATGATAATGTATAACGTGGCCTAGACCTCATTAAAGGTGACAGAAATAACATGTTCAGTTATTATAATGCTAGAACAGTCCAGCCTTGCAAATCTGTCTTACTGTGAGTAACCCTGCTATACTGTACAAGAGGGCAAAGCACAGAAACGCAGATGTTTTATTGGCTGAATCGCTCAGTGACCGAAACCAAAACCACTGGTGTGATGTAATGTTTACCATCTTGGTTCTTACCTTTGACTGATATTTTTGTTAACAGAGAATCGTGTGTCGTTGCATCTTCGGTGTTAAGCTCTATTTATTATAAGCTTTCTGACCAAAAAAATCTGCATCGGCGAGCGTGTTGAGGAAAAAGGTCGGCATGGCGATTCTCGCGGCTGATTTCAGCCAATCCAGCGCGCGCGCGAGTCCTTGTCACTTTTTATAAAACCCTCGCACCTCGGCAGAAATGATCACAGCGGGCGACACGCTGAATTATATTTGATGGCTCTCGTTAAAAAAAAAAAAAAAAAAAAAAAAAAAAAACGTTTTTGCGGATCGCGGGCGTCCGGTCGTTTTCCGGGCCCGTTCCTCCGCCACGCCTCCGTGCCCTTGTGTGTAAGTGGGACACGCAGCCCGTCCCGCGGAACCTGGACCGCCAGCGCCGATTTCTCCTGCCCGCTGTCCGGGGTTGGGCGATGGAGGGACGGTCAAGGACGACACCCACCCCCCCCCCCACCCCCCCACCTCCCGCATCCCCCCCACCCCCCGGTGCCTAAAACCCAGATCTCCATAATACTTCATAAATATGAAGTGACAGCTTCAAATCTAAAATGTCAACTTCAGCCCTCATTTTCTCTATTAGTTCAACAGTTCTGACAGTTCTGAACATATGCTGTCCATATAGAGCTTTATTCTCGTCATGTTTTTAATCGGCATGCTTGCACTCGCTTAAAATGCAATACGTTAATTGTAAGTGAAATAGACCACAGTTTCATCCCTTTAAAATCCTAAAATATCCTTTGCTCCCTTTCCTACTTTTCCTTGAAGCTGCTTTACACCCCACCCTTACAGTGGTGGGGCGACAGTGTAGTATAATGGTCTTGCAACCCATCACAGGTTTAATTCCCAGGTAGGACACTGCCGCTGTACTATTGAGCAAGGCACTTAACCTGCATTGCTTCAGTATATATCCAGCTGGATAAATGGAATGCAAAGTAAATGCTGTGTAAAAAGTTGTGTAAGTCGCTCTGGATAAGAGCGTCTGCTAAATGCCTGTAATGTAATGGTGGTATCTGTGAAGATCCTGTAGGGATGAGACATCAAGAGAAATTACCAATGCAGTAGATTCCCAAGAAATTTCAGAAGCACGGCCTTGCATGCCTCAACCCAGACGCTAACATCCCTTTTAAAATCACACAGCAGGCTGGTCTTCCAAGCTCTTGAGAATGTTTTTTATTTTTCTTTTTTTCCAGTGGTCTTTGGAATGACGTTTGAGAAACGTTGACACGCGATAGCGTGTCATAGTAGTCGTGTGGCTCGTGCGATTCAGCTGTGTGAAATGCAGTGGAAAATCAGACGCGCTTTCCTGGCTTGGCCTGTGCTAGGCTGTTGCTGGCTATTCAGTGGAAGAGCATATAGCAGGTCAAGCCTCATTGAACACATGTTGTACTGCTGAAGCCAGCACAAAGAGAGTGCCCTTAAAATTAATTTAGTCAGACCTAATTTAACAAATTGCCCCGTAAATCTTCACTATTAATTTTACAAAATCAAACCCTGTTATTTTCTAAGCATATACTTACAGCTCATTGCATTAAAGGAATTTTACTTATAAACCCATGGCCTAAGTCTTGTTACTAATAAACATATTGGTTTAGCGAAAAACTATTATATTCATCTAAAGAAAATGTGATCACTCTCATAACCTTTCTTATTTCATTTCATTTATTTTCAGTCTTTTCACAAAAATACCTGGTAAATCATTTCAAAGCCACATACATACATACCATGCTGAAACCTACACTACATTTAATAAACATTAGTAAATATTTTTGGAAATATTTTTTGTAACATGTATTTATCATTCAAGCACTGTGTCTTGTGTCAAAAAATAATAAAAATAATAATAATTTTATTCCCTGTGGGTCTGAGGAGATTATAACCGAGGGTTGGCAGCTGTTAATTAGCCAGTGTAATATCACACACATTCAGAGGTAACTGCGCTATGCAGACCAACATAAAAATAAAATTAAATCGAGTATTCCCAGGCGGGTGCTTTTCCTCATATAAATTTTTACTCGGAATGAATTTAAAGCAGGCAGACGTTCCCCAGGAATTCGGATTTCAGACGCTGCACATTTATGCCGCGAATCTCACCGGCTTTATCTAATAATAACACTTTTACTTAAAACATGGCTTGTGTCAGCGCTGCAGCCCAGTAAAAAACCTGCTCCTGTTTTTAAAAGTTTCCCCAGCGCGGCGCAGGGAACGGGCCGCGCGGCCGTGGGTCGGGACTGTATTTTAAGATCTTCCAGGGGGAGACGGTGTGCTCCTTTTACGCTTTTTCCTCCCCCCCCAGTTGGGGATTCAGGAGAGAAAAAATAGCGGAGATGCCTGCTGCCCTTTGCTCTCGTCAGAGAGGCCAGCGTTTCGGGGCGTATGCGGGGGGAAATGTTACTCTGCGATCGCAGGTTCGCTGGGGCGCATGAAACACTCTCCTAAATTTAATTTCTAGCCCCCCCCCCCCCCCCCCCCCCCGCTTGGTGAGAACAGGTCGTTCCATTTTGATTCTTTTTTTTTTTCAGCGTTAAAAAAGTTTCCTCAGAGACGGAACGTTGATAGCTTTTTTTATTCGTCAATTTGCATCGCTGGTTCCTAACGTCTGTTTGCGTTTTCCTCCAAGCCAGCGAATTCCCCGACTGTGGGTCAGTAGCGAGGGCTGAGAGATAGATCAGGAGATAAGCGCATGGAAAGCATATGTATGCTGATGCAGTTGGCTGTGGCTTACAACTGAACGCTTATTCCGAACGTTGATGGCTTTTGAGCGGGGTGTGGGAGGTGAAGGGCCGTCATCAATCCTGGTTTAGCCGTGAAATAGAAGTGTGGACAGTATTGTAAATACAGGGAAACGCTGGGCCGATTTTTCAGAACTGCCAATGCGGTTGTGGTGTCAGGAGAAAAAATGCTAAAGATAGTGGACTGTCCTGA
This sequence comes from Anguilla japonica, assembly GCA_025169545.1. Classification (NCBI taxonomy): domain Eukaryota; kingdom Metazoa; phylum Chordata; class Actinopteri; order Anguilliformes; family Anguillidae; genus Anguilla; species Anguilla japonica. Next base: position 2,890,252 of record CM045891.1, read on the forward strand.
AATTGCCAAGATATAAAAACATCGGTAATGGTGACGAGACAGGACTGGCATGTGGCCAGTCACCTGACCTATCACCAAATGCATTCTGGGAAGGTTGCTTATCTTCTCACCACCCCCCCCCCCCCCCTCACCCCATCCCCCGAATTCTATATCACTCCACTCCTTTCACTGGATGGTGACTGTTTTGAGTCAAATAATTACCTAGTCTGCATATTGATTTATTCAGATGACATTATTTGGGTATTAATTAAAAATGCGTCCCCATTTTCATAACTGACAATGGCGCTTCCGAAGGTCCGCCTCTCCCTTTTTGAAACTGCGAGCGATTGCTTTGAGACGTAGTATTCACAGGAGACGTTACAATATTGTCTCTCAATCTTCCCCTGAGATACCTTATTATTACCACAAGTCTGAAGCCTGTTAATATTCCAATCAGTTCCTCAGTTTTGCAGAAAAATCGGCTCCCGTGTGTCAACACAGCCGCCGTTAAATATTTAAACGATTAAAATGGTTAAATATATTACCGTACTGTATATGATAAATAAGCAATATGACAGCTGGTTTCAAACCAGGGTCATTTGAAGGATAACCACTTGTATAAATATTTTAGCTTTGATAATTGAATGAGGAGGGAACAGAACCTGCAGTTGGAGCTGGCTGTTGGGAAGGAGTTGTAATGAGAGGAGATTACAACCCCAAAGAGGATGACAGCGCCTCCTCTGGTGGACCCCTGTATAGCGCACTGAGGAGAACTGGGCTGAACAATCAGCACTTTACCCTGGCCCCTCGAGTTCAAGAACTGTCCTCCCTCACCCCAGCTGGGTGTGACCTTACCCACACACCTCGTCCGCATCGACCCAACCCCAGCCCCAACCCAACCCTGACTTCACGGTCCTATCCCAGAGTTACTGCCCCTGGGGTGCGCTCCAAAATGGCCTTCCACACGGCTGCGATGATCCTTATGATACAGTGAGTAACGCATCGTTCTTCTGAAATGAGATTACAGACGGAAAACTACATCACAAACCTGCCCTGCTGGTGGACGGCTGTGCAGAGTGCAGTGTATCGCACGAGGGGGGGGGGGGGAGGGGATTTGTACTAAATGGATTTTAAAAAGAAATTGAGTTGTAGCTTTAATAAACAATAAATGTGGATGGGTTACTTGTAAATCTGCTATTCATTAGAACGTAGGTTTGAATGCTACAATGAGACTAATGTAC
>CM045891.1:2893971-2906471 GCA_025169545.1 Anguilla japonica
CTGGTGAAATTATTTGGTTATTTCTGGGTGGAGTTATTTATCTCCTAGTGAAGTTTAATAGGTTATCTCCTGGTGACGTTATTAGGTTATTTCCTGGTAAAGTAATGAGGTCACTTCCTGCTGAAGTCATTCGGGTGTGGTCTTAGAGAGGCTGTCACTCCCGCTGACAGGCAGTCTCTGGGCGGGTTTTCTGACTGCAGGCGCATCACCGGTTGTCCCGCGAAGCTGGACTTCAAACACTCTGCAGCTCAGGTGTGATGGAAGCAGTGCGTCCAGTGGCTCAACCAAACAGGCCCAAACCCACGGCTCTTCCCCGGATACAACTCCCAATTACATGAGCTTATAGAGGGGCTGAAATACTTAGACAAGTATACTTAAAACATTTTATCTGGAAAAAAAAAAAAATTAAATATAGCTTGTGAAAATGAATCTTAAGGAAACGGTTTGGCTGGGCGTGCCGAGCGGATGACCCTTCGCTGGAGGAGACGCCCGAATTCCAGGATGAAATGGTTTGAGGGGTCTGACCGAGGCGGTCTGTGACCCTGCGAGTCAGCGCATGGGGGGGGGGGGGGCCTTAAGCTCGGGGAGTTAAACCGCTAAACCCGTGGTGGGAGGGGCCTGGAGCCCCCCCCCCCCTCGCTCCCCGCAGGGGGTGAATGGCAGGAGCAGGGTCCCGCTGGTGTGAAGCTGAACAGCGCTAACGGGTGGGGGTGGTGTGGGGGGGGGGCGGGGGGGGGGGGGGGGGGGCTTTGTTTAAGACCCTGCGGGGGGGCGGATGTGTCGTGCGGAGACGGTTGCCGGGGAGACGCGCCAGATTCCATCTGCTTCGCGAGGCTCTGCCGGCTATCGGCTCTGTGGGCCTCCGTGACATCAGGTCTTCCTCGTCTCGCTCGTCTTCCTCGTCTAGCTCGTCACGAACGCCATCACACTTGAGTTGGCCATTTTCTTCGCATGCACAGGAAGCGCATGCATTTAACATGCTCATCATTTATGCATTAAACATCTGCAGAGCCAGACAGGGTTCCCCCGGGGGCTGCGACCGTTGGGCCGGGGGGGGGGGGGGGGGGGGGGGTCCTCGGTCCGGTGCCCCGAACCCGCTGTCCCGCCGGGTGCGTCTGAAAGGATTCCCGCGGACGAGGCGCGGGTTCGGATCAGGGCGCTGTAAACACAGTTTACTCTGATCCGTGCTTGCGGAGGAGGCTGGGGAAATGTGTGGGGAGGACGTTTCCAGACAGGTGTCTCCACCAGGGTGTCCCTGAGAGCGACTGAGTCAGGATAATGTGTTTGTGGAGAGAGCCAGCATGTATTCCTAAATTAGACTCTTTTTAGCCTCGTTATTATGTTTATTATTAGGCGCATTTAACCCTTTAAGGTGTAAGATAAGAAATTTAGAGCGCTTTTAGTGATTTAGAATGTTCTCGACGGAACATTCTGATGCTGATGTCACAATCACTGCCGGTAGCCGGAAGCAGTGGAGTTCTAGAACACTGACTTAGAGTGTTGAAAGAACGTAAAAGAAAACCTGCTCTTCAGAGGGCTAAAACACGTCACATGGTGATGAGCTCGGGTCACAGTGGAGCCGCTTTTCCTTCGCCGTGCAATAGTTCGATTTCGAGAGTATTTGGCGGTTTGCTGAGCTCCGGGATTCTTTGGCAAAGTGGGCTGTTGACGTACTTTGCAGTGATTACATCAGGAAACATTAACGCTGGTAATTATTTCACTGGTTAAAAAAAAAAAAAAAAACTTGTTTTCTTTGTATGTAATTGGACTTGACTGCGGAGGATGGCTGAGAGTAGCTTGGGTTTCTTCCTTCATGGTATTTTATAACAACCACCCATCCCCCCCTCGCCCTAGTAATAACTAATCATCATGCTGTCATAAAAGAAAATGGAGAGTGGCTGTTCCTTGGGAGAGAGACGAGACAGCCATGCAGGATGAAAGGGGCTCGTGTGTTTTCTGCGTAGCTTCTGAAGTTGCAAAGTGCGAGAGCTGAACAGCTGGAGAGATGCTTCGGAATTTCGCTGATATTCCGTCTGTCACGACGTGCCTTGTGTTTGTGCTTTGTTTAATTGCGCACTCCGCATTTCTGTAACAGCTTGTCATTCTGAGCACTTTAAATGCAGCCCTTGCTTTGGTGTTTTCTCTGAAGAAGCGAGATCTCAGGCACTTCAGCGCGACATTGACGGAGAGATTTTTTTCCCCCGCAGAGAGACGTGTGACCCTCTGGTCAAACTGGCTGCGAACTTTCCTTGAACGGCTCGTGAAAATTCTTACCTTTCATCTGCAATAACCCTTTTCCCTGCATGTGAACTGAAATAATCTGAGGGGGTTTTGATTAATGTTGTATTGCTTTAAAAAAAAAAAAAAAAAAAAAAAAAAAAAAAAAATTTCTGCCTGATATAACCAAATTTTTTTTTTTTGTTGGAAGTAAAATAAACGCTGTTCAGGAAGTCTGATGGGACTCTCTGCTCTGAAATTACCTTCCCCCTGAAGCCTCAATTACCGCGAAAGGCCAGCTTCGTCATTGTGTGGAGAATTTTAATTTCCCCGCCGAAGCTTCGCATTGTTGTGCGAAGCACCGCGTGCAGAACAGCCGGCCTGCGGAAAGACCGCCGGAGGTTCTAAAGCAGGGGCCCCCGACAGACAGCCTGCGAGGGGCCGTCTCTGGGGTCGTTAAAAAGGTCGTCGAATTTACGGCTACCGCATCCGACGTCCTGGCGGTGATGTGTGACATCATAATGGTATTAATTATGATGTCAGAAGGGGGAGGGGGGTCTTCTATATCGATACCCCCTGCGGAATCTTTCAGCTGGATGATCTTTGGGGGCAGAGGCAGCCTACCAGACCTGCAGAGATTCATTGTCTGAACAAAGTCTTCTCTGATATTCAGAAAGGGTATATGCGAAATTTATTTATTTTTAAAAATCTCAAACGCTAGCATACAGTTGTGATAACTGCCGTTTGATAGAAGGGAAGAGGTACACAGGCTGTTTACAGGCCAGTGAAATGGCTGCTCTGTTCACTGGAATAAACCTTGAGGAGAAAGGACTCCAGACAGAACAGTAGACTGTCACCACAGATGTGCAGATGAGCACGGCCATAGCTTTGATACAGATTCTAATATGGTATATTCCTGCGACAGGTTAACTAATATTTGATGGCCTGCAGCTGAAGCAGGTACGAAAGTTGTTCCTGCAGTCAGGACAAAAAAGTAGGCCTGTTAGTTCATTCCTGGTAATTGGAAGTTGCAGTGGCACGCGCCTCTGCCTCGAATCTCACCCGATAGGAGGCTAATATTCGCTATTCGGGTGCGAAGAAGGTGCCTGTGAGAGAGCCTAATAGGCCGTGAGCCGAGCGTCTGTCGTTTGACGGGACGTTTCGTCGGGACACGGCACGTTCCTGCGAGTGCTGTCGCTGCACAGCGGAGCGAACGGCAGACGTTTCTGCGAAGCTGCCAGACTTCGCCGCCGGGGGGAAATATCGCCGAGAAACGGCAGCCTTCTCGGTGTGCGATCGCGAGGTAAAAATTGCCAGAGACTGATTTTCAATAGAGAAATGCTTTACTTTTTTTTTATTTTTTTTTTTTTAAACAAAATTGAAACAAAAGTGATCAACACTGAGCATAGAAGGAATATATTGTTTTTAACATTACATTTATTTTTACTTTTATCATACTTTATAATGAAGCTATTATCATTAACATGGAATAATTATTTAATTATTATTTATTTAATAATTGTGTGATTAACGTGAATTATTTTATATACTTCTATTTGATAAATGTACTAACAGCGCAGTCACATTAGATTTAACCTTCATATCAGTTAAACATCGTATACACTCATATAATCAGTAGGATCAGTAAAGTTAAACTTTAATTACCTCAGTAATCTACCTTTAACACCACCATTATGTTGACATTCTCCTTCTTGCCCGTAGTATATTGAGCAGTTGTCAGTGTTCAAGAAGATCAAATGGCTAAAGAAACTCCCGGTTGATTAGTCACCATGATCAGTGGAATTGGCATGTGGACAAATAAAGCTTGCAGGGCAGTTCCCTTTCATAATTACAGCCTTCACCGATTGCACTTTTATTTTCTTTACTTTTTGTTATTTACTTCCTGATGAACGGTTTTAACAGTGGTCTTAAACTGGGCTGTCACCCTGCAAAAAACCACAGCCTGTTTGGCCGATTTTTCTGATGTTCAGTGCGATTGATCACTACAGGGAAAAACAGCGATGATGCTGGACCCACCCCCCCCCCCAAATCCAAACAAGAGGCCTCATCTCTATTTGGTCTGAACCCCGGTGAGTAACCTTTTAAGGTGTGAGATCGCAGAATATGCGGTTAGAATGTTCTCAAGGGAACACTCGAATGCTGATGTCACAATCGCCGCTACTGTTAACGGAAAGCTGTGGAGTTCTGGAACACTGACTTAGAATTTTGAAAAAAAAAAAAGAAAAAAACATTCCAGAGAACTTGCTGTTCAGAGGGATAAAGGGGGCGGGGGGGGCATGCACCTTCTCACATAACACAAACGTGTACATTTCCAAACGTTTGCATTTCTCCCTTAGTGCACCGCACCCTGGCAATTCAGTAAGTACTGTGTTAAATATCCTTGCAACTACTAAAAAAACATAACGATAATATTCTAATAATATTAATTGTCAAGTGTATGCGCCCGAAAGGTAAGCAGGCGATAAAATGGGTCATTATGTATTCCCCGGTATGAGTGGAGCACACTATTAACATTTATTTTCGCTCCTTTTCCTCCGGAGGGGGTTCGTGGCTTCTTGTCGGTGGTTTTGAATCTGGCTTAAGATGCATTAAGGACCTGGGGCTCGTTAGGAACTGATGAATAGGACTCTGGCTGGGCGCTGGGCGTTGGGCACCGGAAAAGGAGCCGGATGGGCAGAGGTAAAAGCTGGCAGGAAGAGCCTGGCACCACAGGTGGCAAGGGGACTTACCCACACAAGAGCGATCAATCAGAAAATGATCAGATGCACTCCTAATCCATTCAGTATTAAAGGAACAGGAAGGAGTCTGTTTATCATATTCGCTGCCGCATCACTGCCGGAGAGTTTGTTTGTGAGGACAAGGCTATAATTTCTGAGTGCTCTACAGAAATTACAGAGGAGGTAGTTTGGGTGCGAGGTGTGCGTGTCTCAAACAAACAATTTCACTGTACATGAATTCTTGCGCTGCCAAGGACACTTAGTAGTGCCATGTCAAGTGTGATATTGCAAACAAATCGCTCAATACATAAGACCCAAAAGAAAATTTTCCGTCTAGCGCTGATGTGTACTTTGATAGATTTTCTTTTCAGCGCAGCCCAGCAGCATAGCCAGAAATGTTTATACGGCTCGGTCTGTGTGTAACTAGATGGGTCTGCACTACCTACAGTAGGTGGTAACTCACAGCTGAGTGTGGTGGTTCAGCCAAGATAAATGGGTGGACCAAGATACTATTTAGGTGGCCCTGGCCCACCCAGGTCGATCCAGTCTGATCCAGGCCCACCCTGGCCCAACCAGGCCCACTCAGACCCACCATGCCTACGCATGCCTACACTAGTCACACAGCACTTTCACAGATCAGTGCTTCATTGTGTAGAGACTCCTTTCCACAGTAATTGTGGGTCCTTATTGCAAGACAAGCTGTACATCCAGTTGTGCTCTAGGCTTGAAGGAAGTGATCGAATCGTCCTTTACTTACCAAATGCGTTTGTGCAACCTGAAAGGCACCTGTAGCTTCAGCCAGTTACACACCTGCCTCGTACAGAGCCGCACGCAGGAAGAATGTGTGCTAGGAATGTTTTGAAAGCTTGATTTATGAAGTGAATTTTCTCTGTGAGATTCCTAAAACTCACTTTCCCCTTTGTCCTTGTAAGCTGCAGCGGTTGTTAGTGTATCTGACAGGGTTGTTAAATGACAAAAAAGTTCCCTGTTAAGGTAATGAAAATGTAGGGTTTTTTTTTTTTGTTGTTTTTTTTTTTGTTTAAAGCATGGACCTTCTTCCTTTTTAGTTTAATATAACTGCCTTCCTGCTTTGCTGTTTTATCAAGCCGTGGGGTTATTGAAGACTTTATAGTTTGAAAGTAGATTCAAAGCATAAAATGGTGAGCTGAAAAAAGACGAGTAAAAATCAACTGTGAAGTACCTGTCCCCGTAATTATGAATGTACTTCAAAATGGAGAATAAAAATGGAAAACTACTTATCACATTTATAGTTGATAATAACTGTAGTGGGCTGGTCAATACTTTGAAAAGAAAACATTGATTTTTCATTCATTGAATTATCTGTTAAAATAATTGTGTGTGGATCTTAAATTAGTGCGGCTGAGTGGAATTGATTTTTTTTTTTTTAATGGATTTTTCAAAAATTATCTTTTCAGTTCGATTGTCACTCACTAATATCGTCAGTTTAAATGCGTATGTATATTATATATACCAGCGAACCAGTTGTATTACAATTTTTAAAACATTTTTTACTTTTTAAAAAAAGAAATAAATGTGGTTCCCAATGCGGGTCTGGGTATCTGTTTGTAGATGTGTTAATACCTCACCTCTGGTTCGGGAGAGTGAAGATCGCCACAGTTCCCCTCCACAACATGCAGTGTCCCCAGCTTCCTAATGCTTCTTTTCCCAAGCTTGTACAGAGTGGAGTCAAAGGAAGACCATTGACATGCAATCAACAGGTGCCCTGATTGACCACAGGGGGTCAATAGAGAGCAATGATACACAGATTCCTAACTGGGTGATGCTGGGTGACTCAATCGCCAGTTACTTTTTGCCCTATGGGGCACAGTCTCCTCTGGCACGGTCTGGCTTTGGAATGATGCCTAATGTAGGAACTGTTACATTCACACTTAATGCAACTGGAACTTGTCAGTCAAGTATTTTAATGTTACCATCAAAAAGAAAGATGCAGCATCATAGGGATAGGACATTATAGAGATATGGTATTAGAGAGAGAGGGCATTATAGAGATGTGGTATTATAGAGATAGGGCATTATAGAGATATGGTATTATAGAGATAGGGCATTGTAGCGATATGACATTATGTTGCTGGTTCACACTGTAATCACTGCAAAAATAACGGCCAAAATAGCTGCCTGTTGTCATCATCCGCCTCATCATCAACATCAATCTTCTCTACTCAATGTGAAAAGTACTTTGTGCTTCAGCTGGTCATGCCTTTGATCGTTGTTCCAGTCCCTTAAACTTGGCAATGCTGTGGTGTTTTTAAAATTTATTTTCCCAGACACTGTTTGAAAATTTCATGCCACGATAAGTTGATGCCATTTGTCACTATCTAATCCCAAATATTTTCTCTTTTAATTCTGATATGAACGCAGTGAGAAGGCCAGTGGCGTTTTGCGGGAGACGGTTGTAGTCGAAGGACCTACTGTATCGTAATTCGACTTCGTGAATTCGCTCCCAAATTGAGCGAGCCAATTGGTGTAAGGTCTGAGTGTGTCTACGGGGTTATCAGCTCGCGAAACGAAAATGGCGAGGGGGGGACCGACCGAATATGAGGCGACAATTAAACGAATACTGATCGCGAGACCCGCTAAACGAAGTGGAGCTGAAGCCCGTTTACCGCGATTGTAAATGAAAGCGGGCGAGCATAACAAGCGGCGGCGTTTAAAATGTATTAGCAGGTGCGCACAGACATCTGGGAGAATCCCGGCGGGTCGGCGAGAGACCTCGGCGCGATCTGCATTATTTACGGGGAGGGGGGGGGGGGGGACGGGGATGGCGGGGGGGGCACGGGCGAGGCGGGAGGGGAAAGGGGGGTTTCGTAGATCTCTCTGCAAGCCACGCGGGCCCACGGTGCAGACACGGGGGGGAGAGAGTGGCTTATGTTTTTATTCTGGAAAAAGAAATGTCTTTTTATTTTTTAAGCCATGAAGTGAGTGATATCGAGAGAGTCGTGTAGAACTGTTGCAGCATGCTGGGCCTGTAGGTATACTGCAGAGACAGAGTCTGCAGATAAGCCCCCCCATGCCCCCCGGCCCCCCCATGACCCTATGACCCGCCGCATCGCTGGCATTAACAGGCTGGCGAGTTGTAGGGTGGGGGTGATGGGGGCGATGCCGCGATCTGTGGGTTTGTTTTGGAATTTCCCTTTTTTTTTTCAATTCTAAGCCAGTGTTCTAGAACTCTTTCACTGGGTTCAGTTACGAGCAGCGATTGTGACATCACCATTAGAATGTTCAGTTAAGAACATTCTAAACACATACTTGTGATCTTACTCCTGAAAGGGCTAAGGAGACCGCACTGAACATGTGATACAGGAAAAAGTAGGGCACATGTGTTTTGCTATTTTGTTACATACAGTAGATACTCTGGCTGCTAGGGTGGGGGGTGTGGGGGTGTGGAGGGGGCGATACTTGTTATTAAAGCGACATAGCTCAGGTTGTCTGGCAGTCGGAGGGTTGCCGGTTCAATCCCCCGCCCTGAGCATACTTGTTGGTGGATTAAAGCGCTTTGGATACAAGCGCTATATAAATGCAGTCCATTTACCATTTACCATTTAACGCGATTGGTCTTTCTACTGGCTGTCGTAACACGATAATATGCGTGTCATAACATGATAATATGTCTGTCATAGCATTATAATAAGGACGCAAGTCTGCATGCTCCACGCCAAGTGTGATGTAAAATGATTGGCAGGCGGTACGAAATTAGCAAAAAAAAAAAAAAGGTTAAAGATGTCAATGATATGACAGCCTGTTCGTGACAGCGCTTTGGCGGAAGCTAACGCTGCCGCGTGTCGTGGTTATAACGCGTCGCCGAGCAGTAGCGTGGGATTCGAAATATCGTTTCGAGGACGTGCTGAGCGTGCTCGCGAGTTTATCACCGGGGCACTGAAGCCCTGTGCTCGAAGAACGTTAAATTAAAAACAAATTAACGAAGTGACAGAAGTTTCTGTTTCTAAATTCGGCGCTGATTCTCAGCTAGTACTCTGTGTAGTTCTCCAGTTAGTGAAGGGCACTTGAGGTCAGTATGCTTCAGAGTCATCAGTGGCTGTGGTTTAAATATATCAAACGGCACGATTTCTGCGCATCAGAATCCGCACTGAAGGAATTTTATTGCTAATTGCAAACGTCTGCTTTCCTTTTCTTTAATTGAAGGGGTTAAGTGAACACGAAGGGGTCCTGTCAGTTTTGCGTGCTTAAAATAGCTGCTTGTGCAGTGGTGTGTCGGTGCTGCTGGAGCCCTGCATGTGCTCCATGTGTCCGATTTCGCGTCGTGCGTAAAGTATTCCGTGCTGCTCAGAAACCGCTGGACTCGCGGCTGAACCCGATCGGAGAAGCGCTGAGCGGAGATTTGAAACAAAGAATTTGCCGGAGAATATTAATGTGATTATCTGTCGCAAATTAAAATATCATCAAGGCTTTTCATTAATTGGAAAGTCAATGCACCAAGGACTTTTTAAGCCTTTTTTTTTTTCCTTCTTTCTTTTTTCTTTTTTTTTTGATCTGCCGCCTCGTGTGTTGGTTACTCTGGCAGATTGTTGTAGGTTTATAATGTTATCGCTGAGATTTCAGGGTATGCCTACACTCTTAATCTACTGTCTAATCCGTAATAAAGCTGCTGCTTATTTCTCTTGTGTTTGTGCTTAGTTATGTTTGCTTTGTTTCTTGTCCAGCTCAGACAGACTAGAGCAAAACCATTTAGCATTTTCAATAAGTATTTATGACATTAAAAAAAAAAAAAACACTGAGAATGTAGCAGCAACATAACAAAAGCAAAGATATTACACCACAAAAACCTTCTCGTGGGTATTTCGAATTATTGTACATACAATTTTGCCATGAAAGGAACAGCTGATATGCTTCAACGCGGAGTTGTAAATGTGCGGATTAGCTTGCTAGGGTTTTCAATAGAAGCGGTCTCCCCTGTGGTGTTCAAAAGCAGACTCAGCCCAGTGCTGGGTACACTTCAGGCCACAGACGGAATTACAAACCCACAAGCTTTAAATGGACGGGATTGTTCTCATCATCAAACGTTTTACCCTCTGAAAATGTACAGATGCTCTCTTCTCTTGTTATAAAATCAACTGTAAATTCATGCTCTTATTCATTAAGTGAACAAATATATACAGTACATGCTTTATTGTTGAAATACTGTACATACTTTCCATTTTTTAGTTAAAAATTACATTATATCTACCATCAGTTTCGAAGCGATGGTAGAATGATGCATTTAACCATGTTACATGTGATACAGAAAATTAACCATGAACTGTATCACAGATTATTACATTTGTGAAAGCCATTTTGTGTGTGTGTGTGTGTGTGTTGTCCCACACTTCAGCAAATATGTGACAATTGCTTAATGAACCTTCAATGGAGACCGTAGTGTCAATTTCAACAAAGCGCAAAGTACAGTGCTGCTCTGATATGTGAAAATCCTTCTTACTGAGAGACAGAGACAAATCCTTTCAAAGTGAATTGAAAGGATGATTCAAACACTTAAGCGTTAACATGGATTGTAATTAATTCTATCAATCTGCTCATTTGTACGGTCTGTACATTAGAGATCGGTTTTGTTTTTATGTTCAGGCAGTGATTGGATAGTGATGTGGTTCAGTTGAGGCTCTCTATCATACTGAGGGGATGGTTTAGGCACAGCTAGGACTAGCTCCCATAGCGTTTGCCGTACCGGGTGCTCAGCTCATGAGGGTACAGTACATTATCTCAGAATTACAGAAAACCAGACAAATAATCCCGGGATTCTGAAGGCTTGACCACCGTGTCACGTTCAAACAGGCTTGAGAGTAAAAATCCTGGTTTTAAAATCTTGCTTCATACACTCCCGTAGTTATGGTTACTTTCGTTGCTAAGGGAATATGACAGCCGGCCTTGCTAGCCCGTGTGTTCCAGGGTAGGCGCTACACTCTCGTGATTTCAGTGCACTTTTCAGAACGAAACGAACAAAGTCTTTGTCTCTGTCTGTGAGACAAATGTGGTGAGGATACCACTCTGATCCCCAGATGATTCTATCGCATTTCTTCCCCACTAAAAGCGAGAACTCTTTATTCTTACTTACTGTTAAAATATTTCAGTCACATTTCTCTCTTGAAGCCTTAAACAAATTATAATTATTACTAATTATCGTGATTATATAAAAAAATATTGTATTATTTTTATGTATTCATAAATTAATATATTTTTAAAAAAACATGACTATAGCATAATTCCCACATCGCCAAGCACCTCATCATGAATTGTTGATATGATATAATACGATATAAACGCATGGCCTTGGATTTATAGTTTCTTTAAAACTAACACGGGTGGATTCTGATGTTTGTGCTCTGACGGCCAGCCACTGGCACAGGCAGCTGTCAGTCTTCCATTGGCAGAAATCCTCAGATAATTTATCTCATGTTCTGGGCATGACCTGATTTAAAAACATGCATCGCGTGACACACAAAGAGAATCTGTTGGTGATCCGGAGATAACTGTTTGTAATCTGAAAATCCGGCGATAATTCTCCCGCGTTGCAGAGGGGTGTAATACCCAATACCCTAACACCCAGTGCAACACCTCTACCTGCCTGAAAAAATTTAACTGCAAAATGTAAATAATATATAACACTTTACCATGGAAGTCTGAACAGTTGTTGCCTGTGGTAACAGGAATGATCCACGAAGCTGAAGTGTTTTTTTTTTTTTGTTTCATATTAACTCTGCTTGTGTTTATTTTGGCACATCGCGTATTTATAGTTCAGGACTTTGAGGTGGCAAGCTGCCAAACAGCATTTCCGTGCAGCTTTCGAGACCATTTTGCATTCGAAAATGTGAAAATGTGTTGATCATTTAGAAAAGAAAAAAAAAAAAAGTTAACTATTCCACAAATGAGAATACTGCTGTCCTTATGGTGTCAAACTAAAAAGCCACGGCTCCTCGTCTGATCCAGGGACGGCAGTCTTTGGCTCGTTTACTTCTGAAAAATAAGATGAGTCTGAAATATCTGCGATTTATTTTCTCTCTAAATGAATTTGCCCCAGAGGAAAGATTTGTAAGCAGCTCAAAATTTATGATCAGGCTCAGTGGGTCATAATTTAAACCCCCCCGCTCCACACGCATGTGGTAACGCTGCACATATCTTGCGTGCTCCAGTTAATTATTAATGTGACTATTATTAATTTGTACCTGTTTTAGTTACTCGAGAGAGTTTTGTAGGATCGTAAAGTGTTCCTCTTCTGGCTGTTTGATGTGGTAATTGCAGGGTGTTTTTACATAACTAGTCCCCTCATGATTAATTATGTGAAAAGTTCAGAAGGCCTGTGGGAGAGAGTGCGGCGTGTTAGAGCTGGAAAGTGATCATGTTCTATATGCGTCTGACTCCAGCTCGCGCTTAAGAGCCAGGGCAGACCAGTTCCCCGTGTGTTCAGATGAGGATGCAGACTATTTGATCCGAAGCCTCTCATTAGCCGTTTAACGCACCCGTACGATTAACATCTCGGGTGGAAGCTGATATCTTTGT
>CM045891.1:2911471-2928971 GCA_025169545.1 Anguilla japonica
ATAACTGTTTTACCTCGCCCATTCTTGCCTTGGCCTTCAAATCACGTTGTAGAGGTTGGAGCCAACCAGGCCTGTAAAACCGTCCGTGGTTTTTTTTTTTTGTCGTTAGATCTGTCTCTAATCAATATTATGTGAGCGGAGAGTAGAAAGACAAAAGCATGTAGACTGTTTGCACATTAAACAAATCTCATAAAGCAATGTTTTTTGTTCTTTTTCTCCTGGAATCTTACACAGGAGGCCACAGATCATAGGGAAACGGGTAATAATGGGTGTGTGTTGAGGAGGAGATGTTGTTTCTGAATGGAGCCGGTGGAACCAATGCCAGGCAATTTGAGGCCTCCCTCCCTCCCCCCCCCCCGGAGTCAGAGAGAGAGCCGGTCTCTGGAAACAGGGAGATTACCGAACGGCTCTCTCTCTCTCTCTCTCTCTCTCTCTCCCCCCCCCCCCCCCCCCCCCCCCCCCCCCCCCCCCGCAGGTGGGCGAGAGACTGAGGCTGAAAATGGAATCGCGCCCGGACTTGTGTATCTAATCTATTAGCTGTGTGTTCGCTGGCCTCCCGTTCGCTGGCCTCCCGTTCGCTCGGCCTCGCTCTGTTGTGAGGAGAGAGAGAGGCGGCCTGCGGCCAGGTGCCGGTGGCGTCCGCTCGCTCGCCCGTTCGCTCGCTCGCCCATCTGCCAGATGAGGATTACTGTTGACAGCGGTGTGTGTGTGTGTGTGTGTGTGTCTGCGGCTGGGTTTGGAACGGTGTGTTAAAATGCACCTGGACTGTTTATGCAGGGATGAGGCTACAAGCTGCTAGCATCTAAAGAAAATAACTTGGCTGGACAGGCTACACGCTGCTAGCATCTAGAGCAAAGAACCGGGCTAGGCAGGCTACACGCTGCTAGCATCTAGAGCAAAGAACCGGGCTAGGCAGGCTACACGCTGCTAGCATCTAGAGCAAAGAACCCGGCTAGACAGGCTACACGCTGCTACAGGGCCGGTTTTAGCCTGCTATATTAGGGTGGGCTGGTAGAAATAATAGGTGGGCAACTTGGGCGCAGTGGCGTTGCTAGCGTCACCAGCTAGGCAGGCTACACGCTGCTAGCATCTAGAGCAAGGACCCTGGCTTCATGTGTATCTCAATAAGAACAATATACACTGAATTACTGTTTTTGATTATTTAGTTGATGTTTACTGCGCTTTACTGCTGAGAGGAAAAGTTATTTCCGTGTCTCAGTGGTCTCTGGCTCAAAGATGTCACTTGCATTCATGGAAAACTTTATTTCTAAATCTTACAGCGGTGGTGTTGACAACGCAATAGTGAAGTGAATGGATTTCGTGGCTTTTCTAACTCGATAACTGTTGGTAAGTCTATGTGACAGCTGTAGTCTGTCTCCTTTTTTTTTTTAAAAAAACTGATTGACAGAGCAGTTATAAAACCTTATGCACACACAGGCGATACTCTAAAATGACGGTTGGAAAAAAAAGACACCCGTTCCATTGTTTGAATTGAGAATTACTTTGACCGTTCACAAATACAGACGGGGATTTTTAAGGCTTTAAGGCTGAATCAAAAGTTTTCCCCCCGAAATCTGATCTGAGTTCACCGTGTCCTCTCGAACATATGGAGATATTTTCTTTTTTCACGAAGCAGAATGCAGTCGGCAAACAGAAGGCTGGATCAGAAGTGGCACGTCGGAGTCGGTGTCGCTTCTGCTCTGCAGACTGAGGGCCGATTTTAAGTTTTAAACTTGTTAGCGCAGAAAATTGTTTCTGCTGGGCTGAGATATCATGGCCGCCTCTATCATACATTTATAATTGGACACCTGACATCTGCTATTGCTGGAGCGCGCTCGTAGCTGCACTAAGACCAGCCTCTTGCTGGCAGGCTGTTCTGATCCCTTCAATCTGTTAAAATACCCCCTCTGTGCAATTTGGGAAAATCTGCATCCGCAGACGACAGCCAGCCAGCCAGCCTGCCTTTCCACTAACCCGGTGCAAAATTCTAAGAAAACAGATGAAAATAAAATGGATGAAAATACCAAACCTTGGTAAACGTCATTTTACGCACCAAGCTTTGCGCTGCTCCAACATATCAATCAATCTGTTCTGGTGACAGCTGGATTTGCACTGGTGACTGGCCAAAATAGGGCCCAGACACTGGAGAGCAATCAGAATTAACTCTGTTATGCCTGTACTTTAAAAAAGTGCCTGCAGAGAAAAATCACTGGCGTTTATTATTAGTAAGTCAAAGTTAAACAAGTTCTTTTAAAAAGTTAAGTACAGGGATAAAGTTAAGTACAGATGTTGAATGGATCCAAGATAAAGTTAAGGACAGATTTTGTAAAGTTGAGGAGAGATATGGAATGGATTCAGGGCAGGGTTCCTGCTGTTCTGACTGTAGAGGGAAGATGGGCAGGGTTTCTGCTGTTCTGACTGCAGTGAAGAGAATGGGCAGTGTTTCTGCTGTTCTGACTGCAGTGGGAAGATGGGCAGGGTTTCTGCTGTTCTGACTGTAGTGGGAAGATGGGCAGGGTTTCTGCTGTTCTGACTGCAGTGGGAAGATGGGCAGGGTTTCTGCTGTTCTGACTGCAGTGGAAGATGGCCAGGGTTTCTGCTGTTCTGACTGCAGTGGGAAGATGGGCAGGGTTTCTGCTGTTCTGACTGCAGTGGGAAGATGGGCAGGGTTTCTGCTGTTCTGACTACAGTGGGAAGATGGCCAGGGTTTCTGCTGTTCTGACTGTAGAGGGAAGATGGGCAGGGTTTCTGCTGTTCTGACTGCAGTGGGAAGATGGGCAGGGTTTCTGCTGTTCTGACTACAGTGGGAAGATGGGCAGGGTTCCTGCTGTTCTGACTGCAGTGGGAAGCTCATTCCACCACCAGGGGGCAGAACAGACATGATCTGGATCTGCAGGCACACAGGGAGGTTGAGGTACCAGATGCCCAGAGGTAGCAGAATGGAGAGTTCTGATTGGTGCGTCGGGGTCTGAGAATCTTTTGATGATATGACCGAGCTGCGCCTTTTTGGCTACCTGATAGGCTAGCACCAAGGTATGGAATTCAGTGTGAGCTCATATGGGTAGCCAATGAAGAGAGACGAGTCTTTAGTCTGCGGCGCCCAGATACCGCTCCCTGCCGTGGCGTTTCTCCTTCCTTGCGTTGCCAATATAACGCTCACCAAACAATCTGTTCTCATTTGCTCTGTCTCGGGGTGCAGAGACGTTGGCCCCGTTGCCGTGTCCCGCACAGACACAGCCCCGCCGGGGCCGTTCCCTGGCATTAAAACAGCCGTCTCCCCCGGAGGTCGGCACGCGGGCAGGCTAATCCGCTCGCACCGGGCGGATGCCGTACGCGTTCCAAAGCGGCTGAAATTTCCCGATAAACACACGTCACCGCGACACGGCACAACGACACCACCAACCAACCGCGCCGTTGATCTGGATCTTTGTTAGCGACGCGCTTATAAATTATCTGAAGGGAGGAGAGTTGTAAAGGCGGCTCTCCCAGTGCTGGGAAAGTGTCGAAAAAAAAACGCATCACAATGTTTGACGTAAGCTTGTGGAAATTGCCCGGTTTCCCGTCCCTTCCTCGCCACTGAGGATGTGTTCTGTTTTTTTTCCCCCCCCCAAGGTAGCAGATGGCCGCGCGTTTTTAAAATGCAGCCTTGGAGTATTTTTCTACATTGCCGGAGGCCTCCCGCAGTTTCCTGGGTTTTTTTTTTTTTTTTCTTTCCCCCGCTTTAAAGTTGCATGGGCAGCGTGGTACAATATGATAGCTTTGCCCGCCGCTGAATGCAGTGCCATCTCTCAGGAATCAAAGCAATTTGGTCCTCGCTAATGGGAAAAGGTTCCAAGATTGTGAGTGTCAGAAACAAGCGCACACCAATATCGAAAAAGAAGAGGAAAAAAAACCTGAGGAAGGGTGTACACATGCAGTATAACCTTCAAAGCCTTCCTCTCCCGCTCTTCTTCTCTTCCCAGTATGCATTGCTTGTGCTAAAAAAATGAATGTGAAATCAGAACAAAAATACAAAAGAAGTATAAAATTGGTTCTTCTCTGAGATCCTTATGTGATGATGTTATCTTTGCGTGTAAAACTTTGTGTGTTATTGGACAATTTTCCGATCAAGAGTGCGTCAACAGTGTGCGGGCGCGGTGGATTTAATTTGAAGGCGAAGACAAAAATCAAAAAAAAGACTGAAAGAACACAGCATCCATCACAATGATGAAAAATTGAGAAGGTGTGCTTTTGTGTGATGTGAATCGCCGAGCAGGGCACAGAATAAGAACCACAGATAGTAAACGGCCATGGTTAATGCATGACACCGAACCACTTAAATATGAACACATGATATTTTTCTCTGATGGCTAAACAGGTTTTCCCCCCTTTCTTTTGACAAATAAATCACGGCTGTACTTTTGTTTTCCTCACGCCACGCTTGGCATATGGTATAATTGTGACAGATCATTCAGAAATCCATGCTTTTCATGATAAAAGCAGAGAAAGGGCCTGTATCATGCTGGGATGTTTTTTTTTTTTTTTTGGTCGCTTCTTCATGACCTGAAAGCCAAACAATCCACTGCGAGCACTTTGGACGTGCTGGGCTGCAAACTGCTCATTCACTCAAGGCCCTTCCTTCTTGAAATAAAACGATGGCCTTTTCAGTTTACTCTGTTCTACGTAATGTGGAGGAATCATAATCACAGAGGAAGAGAAGCAAATATCATGTAGCGTGTGTATACTGTATTAAGAACCGTGCAAGATACTGTACAGCATTGGTGTAGATATGGGTGGGCCAGCGTGGGCCACAGTCCCCTAAAAACTATCCCCCCCCCCCCCCCCCCCCCCCATTTCCATGGCTGAACCACCGTACTCAGCTGTGAGTGCCCAGGGTTGACAGGGGTACGCTGGAACTTTGAAGAACAGACGAATGACGAATGTTCAGGTGCCAACACTGAGCACCTGAGATGGAGCAGTTCACCTGAAGAGCTCTGCACCTGCCCTGACCCCCCCCCCCCCCCCCCCCCGATTGACGTGCGGGGCCGGTCCCTTACCTTTCACAGTCGTCCACGGAACCTGCTCAGAAATGGCCCGAAATGAGCAGTACCTTTGTTCCTTAATCATCACAGGCCCTTGTCATCATGCGTTCTGCGGGGCTGCAGGCGTTCCGGTGCATCACACTATCCTGTCATTGGTTATGCCGTGCATGGAAAAGTGCTTCTCTTTTTCCACAAAAAAAATAAAATAAGAATAAATAATGGACTCTTTAATGTTAGGAACAGCTGTACAGAAGCTTTTAAAGACGGAAAATCTATTTCAGGAAGGTTGTCACTCCTGTGGAAATAAAATAGGTAGCGTGACAAAGCTCTGGAACTGCGTTCTGCGATTGAGGCTGTTCCGTTTGAGCCTGTGTGTTTTTTGCGTGCCTGCCTCTGAGAACGACTGCGAGGGTGTTTTGCTTCCGCTTGACATTAAAAAAAAAAATGCTCAAACTGGTGTTGTGTTTTTCTGGCCACAGTTTGAGACGGTTTGAGCTTGGGTCGGCGAAGGAACACGGACGCGAGCACATGTTTCCAGACCAAACATTGAGAGGATGACCTGCCCCAGTGCACTTTCCATCTTCAGTCATGCGTACTTTTCTTCTATTTTTAAAAATTTTTTCCTTGCTCTTACACAGACGATATGAAAATGTTTTAAATCTCTCCGGTCCTTTATCTCTGTACCTTCAGGGGGTGAAGATGGGGTCTTGCTCCTTTTTTAAGAGCCCCCTCTCTTCTGAAATACCTTCCGCGCCATTTACCTAACTCTCTTGGGACTGGCGTTTAAAAAAACTGGGGGGGGGGGGGGGGTTTAGCCAGCACCTGGCCATGTTTGCCTGCCGTGGTTTGTGGGGGGGGGGGGGGGGGGGGGGGGGGGTTGTGTGTGCGAGGTTATGAGACCTTTCAAGAAGAGCAGATAATTGAGGGACTCGGATTAATGGTGTGTCATGACAACCCATCCCTGCATTGGTGTTGACCTTTTCCGCAGAACAGAGGCTTGATAGATGTACTTCATTACCGAGTTTTGACTTGAAAATGGAATCCTTCCCCTGCTCTGTGGCAGGCTCATCAATGATTGATCAGCTTTGGAATGGGAAAGGTAAAAAAAAAAAAAAAATTTTTTTTTTTTTTTTTTTTTTAAACAGCACAGCTGGGAAGAAGCAAGCCAATGTCATGCTAATGAATATCAACGTGTGACACACACCCCAGGGGTTTGGGATTATTTATTTATTTATTTTTTTGTACGGAAAGTGAACTTCGGCAGGTAAGGGGCACAGAGAAAACAGATTCGCCGAGGCCAGGAGTCAGGAGCTGTTGACATAGTTCACCGTCTCGCACTGTAAGTGCCGTCCTGGGAATTTTCCGGGATGTTGCCGTGGCGATGTGCGCCGTTTGTTCCTTCAGCAGCCCCGTTCACATCGCGGGAGATAAAACGACTTGAGGAGAGATGCGCGGTGCTAAGGAAGTAGCATCTTTCCCCCCGCCCAAATAGTGCAGCGGGGGAGAGCGCTGAGCCCTTTAGCGCTCGGGCTAATCAGAGGGCTGAAGCGCTGGCTGTGGAGGGGTCAGGAAGTAGGCCCACGCTCGCGCTGAAAAGGCTGTGGTGGGGACAGGAAGTAGGTCCACGCTCGCGCTGAAAAGGCTGTGGAGGGGACAGGAAGTAGGCCCACGCTCGCGCTGAAAAGGCTGTGGTGGGGACAGGAAGTAAGCCCTGCTCTCGCAATGGACAGGCTGTGGAGAGGACAGGAAGTAGGCCTTCGCTGTCGCTGGAAAGGCTGTGGAGGGGAGAGGAAGTAGGCCCCACTCTCACACTGGAAAGGCTGTGGAGGGGAAGTAGGCCAGTGCTCTCACTGGAAAGGCTGTGGAGGGGCGAGGAAGTAGGCCTCACTCTCACTGGAAAGGCTGTGGAGGGGAGAGGAAGTAGGCCCCACTCTCACACTGGAAAGGCTGTGGAGGGGCGAGGAAGTAGGCCTCACTCTCACTGGAAAGGCTGTGGAGAGGACAGGAAGTAGGCCAGTGCTCTCGCGGGACAGGCTGTGGAGGGGAGAGGAAGTAGGCCCTTGCTCTCGCTGGAAATTGAATTCCTGTTTTTGAACTTCGTAGCCCTTGTAGTTTTTTTGTACTCATTAGTTATAATGACGGTTGAAGCTCTCTGAAAGAGGCGATACATTTTTCACAGGAGGGGTGTGTGGTCTCTCTCTGTCTCTCATACTTCAGAAGAACGGGGGACTTTTGTTTAGTGACCTTCATCTCTGTGAACTTGTATCCCCCCCCCCCTTACTGATTGCCTCCTTGAAACTCACACCCACTTTTTCATCTTTAAACACAACCGTGTCTAATAAACAAGGAACGATCTTCATCTTAATCCGGTTCTAAAGTGGCTCACGATATGAGGCCCCGTGCCTGCGTCGTTTTATTTCATCGAAGGGAGAGCATAAACACTTGCTGCACTTGATTAATCATGGCTGTTTTCCTTTTTGCGTGTTTATCGGAGTGCGAGCGCGTGCGCGCACGGCCCAAACGCAGGATTAGCCAAACTAAACCCGTGCGGTGCTTGAACCGCTGGTGATAATCCCCAAACAATAAGAGAGCGAAGCGTAAGGGCACTCAAATGAGGCCGTTTTCCATTCATTTTCATGTGAATTAGAGGCTTATTGTATAATTGATTGCCGCCCTCCAGCTAGAAGAGACGCACATGCATACACACACACACACGCCCACACTCACGCTTGTATGCGCACACACCTCGACACACGGGCTCTCCCTCTTTCTCACACACACACACACACACACACACACGCAATCTCTCTTTCTCACGCACACACAGGCACGCAAACACATACTCTCTCTATCTGTCATACACAGGCACTCACTCACAAACACAAGCACATGCACATGCCTGCACACACACACACAGTCTCTCTCTCATACACCGGCATTTGCTCACTCACAAAAACACACGCACACTCTCATACACAGCCTCTCTCTGTTCTATTTATTTAATATATATATTTTTTTGGGGGGAGTTGGTTGATGTAATTAAGTTTCTGAGTGTTCTTTTTATGTACATGAGTTAATTCATCTTTAATTAAAGGAATTTTTAAATTTGAATTCTCTCTCTCAAACACACACACACACACACACATATACACAGTGATACGCAGGTACTCTCCCACACATACACACACTTGTGCTCTCTCACAAACCCACACACATACTCTCATTCATGCACAGCCTCTCTCTCTCTCTCTCTCCCTCTCTCACACAAACACACACGCACGCACACACACACCCGACTGCCACCACGTTTGACGTGTTCGCCGCTGACGCGCTGGAGGCCGACGCTGAACTCCTCACTCTGTGATTGACAGGCGACGCCTGCACGATGGCGGACTACAACAAGCTGAAGAGCACGCTGCTGGACCTGCAGCCCCGGAGCGGCTCCGGCTCGCCGGGCCAGACGCAGGAAAAGCGAATGGACCAGAAGAGGGCCCTGGTGGACTCCATGTTCCAGTACCTGGATGTGAACGGGGACGGCCGCCTGGAGAGCCCGGAGCTGGCTCAGGTAGGCCCCCGTGTTTGTGTGAGGATAGTGAGCTAGCCTCAGCTAGCCTCTCTACTGCTTTGAGCGTGTCAGTTGAAGGCATTTCAGGCGTACAGGATACTCTGCAAACCACAGATTGGACAAAGAGTATGTGCGGTTTAACACGGCGATGATTCTTCGCGCCATAGAAATTCATCGGCATTATTATGTTTATGATTATACAGGTGGTATTGTGGTAGCGTTAGCAATGGCGGCTGGTATGCGGTGGAGGGATATCATTGGAGGAAGGGATCCAGTGATGATTCATTGGATGATACATATGCATAAATATCTGTGGAATCTAGTTATCAGTATGACTATTGTCCCTCACTTTAAATGGCATTTCGGATGGGGTCACGGGGTATGCTGGAGCCTATCCCAGCATGCATTGGACGAGAGGAAGGAATACACCCAGGACAGGCCGCCAATATTTCGCAGGGCGCACACACTCATACCTAGGATAGCACAGAAAGGGCCAGGCCGGGTTCGAACCCGACAGTGCTACCTGCACCACCGTGCCGCCCGTGACAGAACATGGGAGGCAGAACCCCAGCTCGTAACCGCGAAAGCGCTCCCTGGATTAACGCTCTTCTGTGCGCTCGTCTGCGGAGCTGAAGCAGAAGCCATTATCTGGAGAGGGCAGAGCGCGGCGTCCATCGTTAGCTTCCCTTCATTTGCAGTCCGGGAAAATTTTATCCGGGAAAATATGCGAAATGAATTACAGGCGGGCCACGTTACACGCGTCAGACGGGTCCATTCTCACGCCACCTGCTTGCGGCGCGATACGGCCAGGTGTTAGATTTTAATACCGCCGCGGCGTCCATTTATCCGCGGGGATAATGGTACACAGATCAGGATTCGAGAGCCGTTTTGATCGATGTCGCCATCGTCGAAAGCAAATATCCGCCCCCCCCCCCCCCAGCCCGCTCTGTTTCTTATGTCTGCAGTGATGTATTTAGTGTCCTCCTGGACGAGAGTACCCCGCCCCTTAAATGAGTGATGGTACAGCTTCATAAAATATACGCCGCGGTGTGAAATAACAGATCTTGCCTTTGTGTGACAGGACTGAACGTGTTATGATTGCTTTTTGTTTTTGTTTTTTTTTTTTTTGTTTATTCCCCCTCAGCATTTACAATTTCCGTAAGTGTACTGAGACACAGAATTCTGATCTGTTGAAAGATGGGCAGACTTGGTATGAATGTTACATATATATGTGGAATGTTGTAGTAAAATATTGCTGAACAGTGCATTGTGGGAAGGTGTTTGGTGTAAAGGAGGACCAGACCGCAATGAAAAGTGTACAAGGGATATAACACAATAATAGCAGGCCATTGGAAATAATGTGCATTATTCTGTAAGTGGATGTAGAACAGCTTTCCAGTGATATCCTGCTTGCCAGTGGTTTGATTGTTCACATAAACCTAGATTAGAGAGAGCCTGTTTCAACAAATTGTGTCACATTCACGTGAGTAAAGATTAGCTTGAATAAAGACGTGTTTGACTGAGGTTTGTTTTGATGTCGGTTTCAAATTTACGAACATTGACAAACTACTAAACTTCTTCCATTCCCAACGTGTTCTCTGTAGGCAAACTAATTTTTTTCTTTTGTAGATACAGTATGGTGGGTTAATTAAGGGGATCTCCAGCCCCCTGCTTGGATTCCTTTAACAACCGTCCTTAACTTCACCATTCAGACAAATTAAAGTGCTCAGCAAAATGCGTCTGAGAAGAAAAAACTCACGCGCGCCTATAATTGTGTTAAGGACAGGCGGTTTGATTTGATTTTCTACTACACAGGTATCAATTATATCTTTCTTTCTTTTTTTTAAATTTAACTTCCTGGACACAGATATCAACGAAGGAGCACCTGGAGGACAGCGTTCTGGAATGTTCCATGCAGGACCTGATCCGTTACGATGACTACAACAGCGACGGTCACCTGTCTCTGCAGGAGTTCTACACTGCTTTCCGTGAGTCCAGGCAAAATCTGTCGGGCCCAGAGGGTTCAAATAACATTTCTGTCACCGGTGAACACTTTCCTGGTGAAAACTCCGTGAAAAACGCCGTCTAGGCATTCAGATGAAAGCCCGGCTACATTTAGTTGAAAAGTGAACGTTTTTCGAGCTGACTAGGACGGAGCCAGGCTGTATCTGGGTAAAACCCCAAGTTATATTGGGGTTAACGTAGTCTGTTTATGTCAAAACGTCTCTTACCCTGCATTTCCACCCCTCCAGATATCTAGATTCGGGCTTTTGCTCCGTGGGTCCACTCAAAAATGAAATAAAGCATTTGGTTTTGAGAAAAAGATTAATGTTATCTAATATAATATGAAAGAGTGTTCCCTGGGTATGTTGTATAGGTATCCATGGATAATGACAGGAGATGCTCTTTGTTACTGGGGTAACCATGCAAAGAGAAGCACGGCCAGGGTACTGTTCTAAAGGGCACATTTAATAAAATACCATTATTTTATGGCACATTCTGCTGAATTAATTATTTTTAAAAAAACGTCCAAGGGTTTTAGCAAATCTTTATTCAGAGAATAAGGAAAAAAAAGTTTGGTTCTTCACAAAAACGGATTGGGAAGTTCATTTTATTGATTGTTGCGCTCGGGAAACTGTCTATAAGGGGGGAAAAACTCACGTATTACATTTTGAGTCAGATTTATGGCTTGGGTTGAGCTTCAGTGCAGTCCCGTTTGGGTGAACTGGGGTCAGTGTCCATGGCAAGGACAAAGCAGACCTAGGCGTTGACACAGTCAAGCTGATTGGATCACCCAGGCAAGAATCTGAACTATTGCCCCAAACCCCTGCTGTGAGAAGCCTAATCGTTAATCCAATAATGTGAGTCCAGGTTTGGATGGATCGGGCCTCAAAGAACCCCACACTAAGCAGGATTATGGCTGCTTACCCCCTCTACCCTGAGATCTTCAGTGAAAGCCCAATTTCTCCAAAAGTGGATTCCTGTAGCCGTTTTAAAAAAAATATATATATATATATAGTTACTCTGAAGATAAAACAGATGAAGTGGAAAGCCTAATAGGAAGTGCCTGCTGCATTTGACCCATGTATTATTTTAATTATTGACCACAGGCCTGCAGAACGTTTGTGTCATTTATTCTGTGTGGGGTTTTTGGGTATAAATACTGGGACGTGAAGCTTCAGTAACTATTAACCGGAGTTTAATGCTGTATTTTATTTTATTTTATTGTGTAATCGTGGTTGTCATTGCCCAGTTATTTCCTGTTCAGTGTCCAGATGGCACGGAGTTCCACTGCCTTTTTGTTGGTTTTACATGCTGGGGATACTTCACCGTGTTTAATTTGGTTGGGACGAAAAAGCTAACTGTTGTCCTGGCCATTCAAGGTTAACTGTGCTTGTGCAGCCTATAAAGCAGAATCAGGGCTGGGATTTCAAGAAAAACCCACCTCTAACTGTAGCCAATTCGGTCTGAAACAGGGATTCAATCTCATTTTAGCATCTCCAGAGACAGAACATTTTGGCAACACTAGCAAAAGGCCAGTAGTTCAGCTAGCCTAGCCTTGGGGGCAACACATCATTCTCCGTTGGTATAGCAGACTCCATATTCACTGTTCACTGTGCTCTGCAAGCAATCAAACTGCAAGTACATCGCCACAGTAATCTGGCCGTTTGAAGAAGCTGTACCTGAATTGCCAGTGAATCTTTGTCTGTATCTGAAGTCTGTGAGTCTTTGTAAATGGACAGCTTGCTTCAGAGGTTCAGAGTCATTGTGATTTCTGGTAAGTCAGCTGCTTCACGTCAGGTTAAATGTAACAGAAACCGAATCCTCTGATTAGCCTCGTTCTTAGAAATTAATAGCCTACGTTTGGAGTTCCGTGACCCGCTTGCACCACCATATTAATTCAGAACTCTAAGCTAAGAGAGATTTGAGTGACCAAATGCAGGAGAACTGCTGCATCATTTTCACAAACGCTGCCTCTCAGCCTTCGGGAATAAATCCTATGACACGTACTGTACGCTTGTCTGGATCGAGAATGGATCTAGGAAATTAACGACTGTCGTGATCGCACATAGGAGGAAGAAGGCGAGCATTGCTCTTGGCCCACGCAGGTTTGCCGTGTAGCACTGGAAGGTAGGTGTAGCACTCTGCAATGGGGCGGTGCTGCTGCCAGACCCCAGGAAGGGGGAGGGAAGGGGGGGGTGGGGGGGGGGGATACATTCTCCATTCGCAGTACCTGGGGTGGGGGCTCTGACTAAGACAGGGACAGATGCCGAATCGGGGGGGGGGGGGGGGGGGGGGGGGGGGGGGGGGGGGGGGGGGGGGGGGGGGGGGGACAGCGGCGGTGTGGGTGAGGGAGTGAGAAGGGGGGGGCATACGGGAGGAAAGCAGAAGGTACAGGCAAGGTCCCCCCCCCCCCCCCGCCTCCCCCCTTTACACCGTGACTCTATTCGTTTATCATCCGTCCTTTTAATGGAGGACTCATGAGGCTGCCAGGCACAGTCAGCAGATCTCCTTAATTAATCACGGAGCCGGAAAAGAGAGGGAGAGAGAAAAACGGGATGGATAGAGAGAGAGGATGAGGGAGGGGGGGGGGTGCCGGTGGCTGAGGAGCTGGCGGAATGTGGTGGGGGGGGGGGGGGGGAGGTCCCCAACGTTTCTGGGAAGGTCGGCAGGGGTCGTACACGCCAGTCCTTATGTCTTTCCGTTTGTCCTTCTGTCCATCCCTCCGTCCGTCCGTCCGTCCGTCCGTGATGGATATTCTCGAAGGGGAAGATTACACAAGCTGGCAGAAGGGTCCACTTGTCAGCCAGGAGATCACTGCTCTCTCGGGGATGGAAATTATAACAGCCAGAGAGAGAGTCAATTAAAATAGACAAAAAATGCAAGAAGGGTGTTTTTTTTTTTTTTTTTTTTAAATCTGTAGTGTCCTTTTCAGCTTTGACTTTGGAGGAAGTCATCCTGTACCCGGTCTACTGAGGGTGCTGTCCAACGCATGTGACCTTTTTCAGCAATTTATTTGCATATGAAAACTTTAGAATGCAGAATTTTAATAACACCCAAGTAATAACCTAAATCAGTTGAGATCATGAGTTTTTTAAAAAATTATTTTTCTCTGATGAAAGTATCTGTAGCTCAGAAACTGTAAGTCCTAGACTAACCATATTTTGCTGGTGGGCTCACACAAATCCCAAAGCTAGCATCCCTGAGACAAGAGCAGTCTTCTTATAAGAAGCTGTCGGTGCAGTCAGGATGACTTTTCTCATGCAACACGTGGAATTCGGTTGTCACACTCACTCATAATCCCGTGGAAAAGTTGCTGGAAAAACTGATTTTTGATGTCCTTAATTCGTAAACACATCGAAAGGTCACGGCCTAACACAAAATTAGCCATGTCTTCTCTGCCTGGTTTTGCAATGTGTCTTTGGAACTCTGTAATTGCTGCTTGCAGCCATATTTCTTACTGATTTTTCATACAATGAAAATAAAAAAAGGCAACAGTAGGAGACAGACTGGCAGTTGCAGTCAAGGTTAAAACTCCTATTTCGTCTGGTTTCCAAACTAAAAGGTTTTCAGCACAGCCACAGCCATCGACGTCCGAGACTGTATTGTAAAGTACAGAAACCTGGTGTAGGCCAGTTGTTATGGACGGATTTGAGGGGACCCCTACTGACCACAGCCCCTCCAAGGTTGGTCCCGGGGTGCTTCTGGGCATTTGTTTCCACATGGGACACCTGCCCACGTGGTCAGTACAGGTTTGGTAAAGGCTGTGGGGTGAACTGCACACTTAGCATGCCTATATTAACCTGAAATCAAATCCCTCTGTGTCCGTCTCTGTCACATGTACTGTAGTTTGTGCCAAGGGAGTTTTTTTTGTTGTTGAACACTTTAAGACTTCTAGTTGAAACATGGTTTCTTAAAAAAAAAAAAAAAACACTCACACACTGCTCAGCTGAGCTCAGTAGAGCACTATCAAGTTCACTACTTGATTAGATTTTTGAAATGGCTGTAGTTTTTTTTTTTAACAGCTGCAAATATATTTTTTGCGCTATAATTTTTTACATCTGCAGTATATTTTTAGCTTCAGTAAGCGTTTATGTTTACAAGGTGTGCAGGCTCTGTCGGAGACATCACCGCAGTCCCACAGAGGGACTGTTAGGGCTGCTTGTCATGTTTTATACGCTCCGGTATGCTGTGATGTATGGAGTCCCCCTCTCTCTCCCTCTCCCTCCTCTCTCTCTCTCTCTCTCTCTCTCTCCTCTCCCTCCCCCCCCCCCCCCCCGGTCTCCTCATAACCGTGGTGTTCTGTAACGGCGTCTGTCTGAGCGCTCAGACTTCGCCGCTAATTGCAACATCTGCGCGTCTCCCGCTGCCGTCTCCCCACGGTGGGCCCGGTGCCACAGCCCTTACCGACCGACCAACCGACCGACTGACCGACCGACCGACCCACCGACCCACCGACCGACCCACCAACCAACCCACCGACCGGCAGGCCGACCGACTGACTGACTGACCGACCCACCGACCGGCAGGCCGACCGACTGACTGACTGACCGACCCAGCGACCGGCAGGCCGACCAACTGACCGACCGACTGACCAACCCAGCGACCGACCGGCAGGCCGACCGACTGACCGACCGACCCAGCGACCGACCGGCAGGCCGACCGACCCACCGACTGACCGATCGGCAGGCAGGCGAGCGGGTGGCTGGGCGGTCGGGCGGGTGGGCGGGCAGGTGGGCAGGCAGGCAGGCAGGCCCGCGTTAAGCTTTAATTCCGCCTTCGGTCCCGTGGCTGAAAAGTGTGTGACAGGAACAGGGTCCACCCCTACAAATCCGCCCCCGCCCCCCCCCCCCCCCCCCCCCCCCCCCCCCCGGCCCTCCCCTAGGTTTCGAGCAGCCCCCTCCCTCCCGAACTCCCTGAGTTTCCAGAGCATCTTGGTACCCCCCCCCACTCCGCCCCGCCCCCATGCCGAACGCTGTCACGAAGCATGAGGGGGAGGCACGCCGTTCGTTTTCACTCGCCTATCGAAGTGAGGCGTGCGGGGAGAATCCCCATGGCAACCGTATGTGCCGTCCCCAATCTTGGAATAATCTCTTTGTGATGCGCTTAACAACGCATCGCCCCGCTCTCCCATAGTGCACTGCAGTCCCTCATTGGTGACTAATTTTTGTTTACTCATTTAATTAATTAATTATTTATTTAAACCTGTTTTATTGATATGTGTTTGCACTGGCAGGCTGACAGAATTTGGGGTACCTCATTTAGGATGATGGAGTTCATCAACCATAACCCCCCCCCCCCCCCCCCCCCCTTTACAATCACAACCTGGGCCAACAGGATGTGTCTCTCTAATAAAATTGGTCTGTGGTCTGGTAGAGTAGAAAATTAATCTGTGAGCACATCTTGCAAGCAAATATATAGATAAAACGGGTGCAGTTTTTACACTGGCCTGCAATTCTCCACCTGCCTGTACATTAGACCAGAATAAGATGTTTCATGTTGGGACACCTGAGGAGTCTTCATCCGTCATTCATGAACCTGTCAGGAACTGTAGCTGTAATATCAGTTACAAATATTATAAAATTATGACCGGGCTAATAATAGTGGAAGTCGGCGTGAGTTCCAGGAATAGACAGGGCCCTCCCTCGCCCACCCCAGATATAGAGGCTTGCATTCAGGGGTGCAGCCTGAAATTCTGGGCCCCGGGGAAATGCAGTCTCTGTGGGTCCCTTCCCCTTTTTTAAGCCCAGTCCCCCTCACAGCCCCCCCCCCCCTCATTGTCTGGGCCCCGGGTAGTTCCTTCCACTGCTCCCCCCCCCATTGTGATGCCCCTGTTTACATTAGGGGATTTGTGTTATGTGGGGAAGAACCAATCTCCCCCCCCCCTTCATACAGTAACTGTACACTCTCTCAAAGAAAGCTTCGGCTCACTTGTCTCGCTACTCGAAACGCGTTGGAAAGAGATTGTGTTTACCGACGACGTTGGCTGTATCTTCCACGCAGCAGGTGCGCCCGAGAAATAGCAGTTTCCTTGCAGGGATCCCAGGTACGGTAATGCAGGTAGCGGAGTTTTACTGGATGGCGGTGTTACAGCGAAGCTTCGTTTGACTGCCAGGGACTTGTTTAATCAGATTTGAAGGAACAGCTCGGTGGGAAATCAATAATGAAGTCGGAGGAGTGAACCAACAGAAAATCCATAAAGTTTATTAAATTAGCGAGCCAAATCAGCCATCAAAGAACGAGCGCTCTCTCACCGAATTTCATATTTCATAACGCCGTCTTTTTTTTTTTTTTTTTCTTCTTTAATTTGCGCTCGCTTCCTTCCGGAACGATGTATTCATGCGCATCTTTGCATGTACGCAAGATTAATTGCAACTTTTTTGATTTGTAAAAAAACAAAAACAACAATTCCTTTTTGCAAATGTTTTGGGATTCTTGCAGAGCAGTCAAGGCAGTAACTATCGGTTAGAAAATTCAAAGTGAAAGGAATCCATGCAAATGGGATGAAACGGAACACAGCCCAGAGAGGACTTGTTGTGATGTAAATCGTCTGATTTGATTGATAATTGCACAGTCACCATTGAGGATAATCCCTGCGCTTGATTTGAAAATAATAATTTCCCTAATTAAGTGTGGAGATGCTTATCCTCCTGAAAGAGTCGGGGCACCTTTGGCTGCGAGTGTTCGTGAGCGCGAGATGATTTCCTGTGCCTCTTTGGAGGTCAACTTTATATATAATCATAATTTTAATTTCGATTGTAGTTTCTCTGAGGAGGGAATATACCAAAACAAATCCAATAAAAATAATAAAAATAAGAAAGAAAAAAAAAAACCAGGGCGGACAGACATAAACAAGACACAGAGAGAACAACCAGAGATTACATTACATCACATTACAGGCATTTGGCAGACG
>CM045891.1:2933971-2963971 GCA_025169545.1 Anguilla japonica
ATCCTGGGCAGGGTCCATCCATTATCTATTCCACTTATCCTGGGCAGGGTCCATCCATTATCTATACCCGCTTATCCTGGGCAGGGTCCATCCATTATCTATACCCGCTTATCCTGGGCAGGGTCCATCCATTATCTACACCCGCTTATCCTGGGCAGGGTCCATCCATTATCTATACCCACTTATCCTGGGCAGGGTCCATCCATTATCTATACCCGCTTATCCTGGCCAGGGTCAATCCATTATCTATACCCGCTTATCCTGGGCAGGGTCCATCCATTATCTATACCCGCTTATCCTGGGCAGGGTCCATCCATTATCTATTCCCGCTTATCCTGGGCTGGGTCCATCCATTATCCATACCCGCTTATCCTGGGCAGGATCACGGGGGGTTGCTGGAGCCTATCCCAGCATGCATTGGGCAGAGGCGAAGGAGTGTATGTAAAAAAAAAAAATAAATAAAATAGTAAGCTGTGTAGGATGCAAGTTAGCATCTACTAAATACCTGCATTGGCCAGTAAGCAATTATCGTCGATTTCACACAGCCAGCTTCATGCTGCCCAATATGCAATTTTTTGTTTATCCAATACAGCGTGAAGGATGTATGTGAATAATGTATAAGAATGTATATGGCTGGGAACCCCCCCTCCCCCTCCCCCTCTCTGCAGGTTGAGCAAACGCACAGAGGTGGGCCTCAAGCTTCTTAGAAAATAAAATCGCTGTGAATTCTCACTCCATAAGCGCAAGAATGTATGGATGACCACCCCCCCCACCCCCAAAAAAAAAAAAAATCTGCTCTCCGTAATTCAGTATTAAGAATCGAATAAGGACACTAAACCGTTCAAGGGTAAAAAAAAAAAAAAAAAATATTCAGCCTGAAATTATACATTTCTATTGAAAATCCCATTTCTTCATACAGATGCAGCTTTCAAACCCTCAGCATTCGATTCTCTGCATGTAATATTCATGCAATATTCAGTCGTAGGAAGATGCGCATAGCTTAGAATGTGAAACATTTATTTTTCCTCAGAAATCTTCTTTGCCTGGCATCCAGGAAGAAGTGGTCTAATCTATTCTCTTCTGTTGTATTATTCTCCTGAGCAGGGAGTGGCTGCAATCAAACTGACTATTCATTCTAGTTGCCGTGAGGATGAAATAATATCCGATAATTAGGCCCATTTGTGATGCTTCATTTTTTTTAAACCAGTAAAACAAAAGAAGAGCAATGTGCAGTACGATATTTTAAACACTTGGATTGGTGCAAAAACAAATGCCTTGACCAATCATTGGTCGCGTTATTAGTTTTGCATGCGCTGAAAGGTTTTGCATGTGCTAAAGCTCTTGATAAATCATTCAAGTATTTTTTAAACATTATTTGATCATATTGCAGTTATGATCTGAGTTATTTCAATTACGAAGGGGTATACACATGAATTTATTTTTTAAATGTCTTTTCAGTGCTTGATTGCTAATTTGTTCTGGGCAGAATACCTCAGGACCCCATCCGCATGGTTTAGGGCTGTCCAGTGATATGCCAGTTTTTTTGTCTCCATCGCCCTCCTTTGGAGTTTTTATGCAAACCAGGTAGACAGCTTGTACCGCTGGGCACCCTGAGCTGTGTAAAATGGCGCCTGCATATTTTCTATGCAACTTTCATTTGCACCTTACCTGGTGTGATATGATTCACGTGATGGCTGTGATGTTGTGAGCGTGCATCCAGCATGTTTTGAAATCATAAATACAAATTGTGCACCAATTAGCAAACACTAGAGAAAAAAAAAACCCACAACAAAAGAGAAATACTGCACTGAAATACAAATTTTGTAACTGTGAATCGTTTGTAACTTTGAGAGTGCAGTGAAAATACCCTAAATTTTATCTATCTATGTCTATCTGTCTGTCTGTCCACACACACACACACACACACACACACACACAGGCATTCGCTCATACACACACACCCACATGTGCACACACACACACACACACACACACACACACACACACACAGCTGTACCTAGTTATCAGTTTTGCCATAACCCCCATCTCTCACAGATCAGATACAACCGCTGCACAAGCACCGTGTATGCAGTCGCTATCAAGCCATCTCCATATCCCCCCAAATGACTAGCACTTTCTTCTGATGCGTCAGCTGCAAGTGCAGACACTAATATATGATTTCTATAAACACATGAGAGAGACTTGTCAGCGTTTAGACTCTTTATCGTCGAAACCTCCGCATTAGAGTGTCAGTCCAGCCGTTCAGATCTCGTCGAAACAGACACAGGAAGAAAAAAAAAAAAAAAAAAAAAAAAGGAGGGAAGTGGGAAGTGCGGATTAAGCTAAGGGACGTGTGCGGCTTTTTACAGCCCCTGACGGACGGCTGCAGGTGTAATAAACACCCGGTCCCGCCGGCTCGCGGAGTAAAACACACGCTTTCCACGGGCGCTAATTCCCTTTCACCCCGGGAGCCTCTCAGCCCTTTTAACGCTTATTTATCATGTCATTAACGCGTTTGAGTTAAATAGTTTTTAGCCACAAAATGTCGGCGTTAGTGACACGGGCGAAAAATAGCAGACGCTTAAACATTTACAGCTGATGCTGCTCTGCGAGTGGACTGAACCGTCCCACTAGTGTTACATTATACTACATTGCAGGCATTTAGCATTCAGCAGACGCTTATCCAGAGTGACTTATACAACATTTGACATAGCATTTATATTGTACCCAATTATACAGCTGAATATATACTGAAGCAGTGCAGGTTAAGTTCCTTGCAACAGCAGTGTCCTTCCTGGGTAATTGAACCTGTGACCTTTAGGTTACAAGACCAGCTCCTTACCCATTATACTACACTGTCCACCCAGTATTAACCAGTAGGCGTGGTCCTCCGATTGCTCGGATCCTCCCTCACAAACCGAGCCCTGCCACAGTTGCACGAACACCTGCTGAACGATTTAGCCGTGGTGTGATAGCATGTAGAAAAGGAGAGTGGCAATATATAACAGGTGACAGCTTCAAAGCTTTCCGTCAAAAGTAATCTAATTCCATTTGAACTGCCTTCCACCAATCACACGAGCTAGTGTGGCAGCCACGGCACCCACTGAGACCTAGACGATTTCTGCCACAAATTAACCAAGTCAATTATACCTGCAGCGTCCTGTTATATCTGTGTGAGAAAAACCTGTCAATGTGTGTATGGGGGGAATCGGAGGAGAAACAGGTGTTAGATCAGATTGCTTATTGAAAAGTTACAGACTGTTCTGGGAAAGCGACGTGTGTTACTTGCCTCGCTAATGGTTTCCGGTTCGTGCTAGCCGTGCTAAAGTGATGATGATGACTGACTGTCATTAGGGGTGCAGCTGGCACTGTCCTTCTAGAACGACCCCAAACGGCTGTGACCTGCGTGTAATTAAACGGTGACGGGCGGAGGGGGGGCGGGGGGGGACTGGAAACCAGCCCGGGGACACGACAGGGGGGCGTGGGGGTTGAGGCTCGTTCATGTTGCGGGGTGAGCCCCTGGCCTCCGACAGCTTCAGTGGAGAGAGGAAGCGGTCACAGGGGTACTGGTCACGGGGAGCAGATGTCTGCCAGAGCGCTTGTTTCAGGGGGGGGGGGGGGGGGGGGGGGGGCTGTGTAGAGGGGGGGGGGGGTTGGCGGTGATGTAGGGGGGATGGGGGCCGCAGCATTGATGGTGCTTACCTGTCCGGACCGCGCCGATTCTCGCGCCCGCAGATGTTGTGAAGATGAAAGCTGTCGTGGACTCTCCTGAGATGAGAGCTGGGGGGGTTGGGGTGGGGGAGGGGGCAGTCAGGTTGGATTCAGGTTAAAAAGCCAGCGGGCTTACAGGTGCTCCTCTCCAGTGTCTGATTCTGCTGCTGCAGTTTGAAGAAAGAATTCTTTTTTTTCCCCATGTTGATTTACCTCACAGAAAAAGCCAGAAAAACACAAAGCTCAGTTTTGTTTCTTCTTTTTTTCATCGCCATTGCAAGGGCCTCACGTGTCCCTCAAGAAAAATGTTTATAATTTGATCTTCTCATCCTGTCAGATGTTTATTTTTATTACAAATTTAAGAGCGTGAAAATGAATAAATAGTTGTTTTTCTTCCTCATGAGTGTCAATGAAAGACATACAGTTGTCTTTCAGAACACTGAATGCTACTGGATACCAATCGACTTGCAACAGTGGGGTGGGACAGTCATCCTTAGCAGAACATTTCTTTGCCCTTGTCTGAGCAACAAATTTCAGCGCATGCAATTTCTTTTTTTTATGTTCTCGAGATAAAAAAGTTTATATTCATTCAGCCAAAGTCATTATCTTAACTTTGAACTGCCACCTGGGGCATTGGGGGGAAATTATGCTCTGTTATCTGTAAATCTTATTCTAGTCTAGTCGACAATCTTGAGTTTATGGCGTGTAATGCTTCTTGCGAGTAAATATTCTGAACTGTACTAAAATGTCTTAATCAGATAACACAGCTCTACGCTACACTCATTATGTTGCCAGATATCTAAACATAGTTTGTCTATGCCGGCTTCACGCACCGGTTCGGATACAAATTTATTGGCTGGTACCGAGCTAAGCTAGCATGGAGCAAAGACGATATAAATTGTAGCGGTCATTTAAAGCTGTCAGTATTTCTGTATTTGTCCAGTCATTGTAACTACTTCTGCTATAGCCAGTTTTACATCTAAGGCACAAAAAGAATTAAAATTGAGGGAATCATTTGGCCTTGAAATTAAGTAGTTGATTCAGTAGAGGATCAGTATTAACGAACCTCATTAGTTAATATGGTAGCTTTTGTTTTCATCATTAGATGGCATTAATAGGGGATCAACGGAAGTCGATTCAGGCCGTTTGATGCGCCTTCTCTTGTTATGTTTTTACAGTACAAATTTGATCATTCATACATGACAAGTATTATTTCATTCTTGCGTTCAAAACACAATGGCTGTGAGGGTGATAATGATGGTTAACAATGCTACAGACATCAATAATTTTCTCACATTAGATATTGCTCTTTGTTGTTTTGTTGTTATGGAAAGAATTCCTTTCCACGCTGTGTTCTTTTATAAAGACCAGACTCCAGCTCTGGGGGAAAAAAGGAGAACTGCAGCCAAGGCAAAAAGTGTTCTGTTCGCTCGGTTGAATTTTTTTTGACGGCCGCTTAATTAAAAGATTGATTGCCTTTAACGCTGCGGCATTGGGAACACGCGCGGGGGAGGTGGGGTGGGGGGGGGTAACCGAATCCGCGCCCGTTGGCGCTGAACGTGCCCGCTTGCCCGACCTCTGCGCTTGGCTTCGCGAGGCGAGCGCACGGCGAGCATATGTGCAAACGACAGTGCGTCCTCTCGCTATATAATGAGCGACAGTTTAAATATGGCTTAAGTCCCCCCCCCCCACCCCCACCCCTCCTCTTCCCTCTTGTTTCAGTAAACATTTCCTTAACCCTCCAGGCAAGCAATTAATCATGTGATCTGTCCTTCAGCTCCCCTCAGGTTAGCGTTCTCCCGAGGTTAGGCGGCTCGCTGCGTCGGAGGCTGCGATTCTCCCGCCCCGTTAAAAAGGAAAGTCGAGCCGCTCGCTCCGTCGTTACTGCCGTTCTTCGTTTCATGAGGTCACGACTCCATCGCTACGACGACGCCAACCGCCGTCGCCGTCGCCGCCGCGCCGAAAGGGCTGAAAAGTTTTCCAAGGGCAAAATTCCCTTCGGTGTCTTTTGGACCGAAACCAGCAGCCGTGCCGCGCACCGCCACGTTGATGCAGTGCCGTAGGTTTCGCTCGGACATTGGGGGGTACACGTTAAGTGGGGGGGGTCTGAGCGTCAAGTAAAACACTTAATTTCCTGCATTCTGGTGAATTATTACGCACCAGTTTGTCCCTTTTTCTGCATCAATTTATGGGGGAAATGTCTTTATTTATAAACGTCCTCTGCTTCTTTCATGTTTTCATTGGGGTGGACAAATGTACGTGTTCTAAATATTGAGGGGGACGTGTCCCCTGCGTCCCCCCCCTCCCGAAATCTATGCCTATGCATTAACGGGCTGGGTAGCTGTGCTAATGCCATTAGGCAACAAAGTAAGAGATGAAAACTTAGATCATTCTTCTTTGCCATTTTCCTTGTTTAAATTATTTTTTATTGGATTTTTGATTGCTCTTTGATTTTTTAACACTAAGAAGAAAATCCAGCAACCCGTCTAGCCCTCTATCATGTACATTTAATATGATTCAATATGTGAATATGTTATGTTAATACGAATATGATTTAATATGTAAATGTATTCATATGAACATGTTTTTCTGTCTTGAATCGGCATGCATAGACATATTACTAGCATTTATTTGAATATTACCCAAACGTGTTATATTCCAGTTTTAAACATGGCTAGTGATTGGATTGCACCAGTCGCTGGTTTTGTTATTAGTTTTGCATGCGCCAACAGGTTTTGCACGAGCTAAAGGTTTTTAGTACATCAGCCCCTACGTCTTCTCCTCTGACGCTGTAAAATTTCACTCTGCTCTTGTTTTAGCTTTCTTCTGTATGCACCTGTTCAGCAGAAAGAAGCTAAAATGGCCAGAAAATCCTGAACCAGAAATGCGCTGAGTAGGCATTGCTCACGTAGTCTTAAATACCGCAGCTCTGAAGAGTAATTATTTTCCTCTGGAAATTGCTCTTTGTTTAACGTGACGATTCTTTCTTCGTTCCTGGGGAACAGCTGGCGTCGGTACCTGGCCACACATGCTTATTGCTGGCGTGCGTTGCATGGCGAATACCAAGCAGCCGTCTCTGCATTGTGTTGGAAATTTCTGGGATAGAAGAAGAGGACAAGAGGGCAGAATAATTAATATTTTCATACGTGCAAGCATATGGAAAAGATGTCCGGGCGTACACACAGGTTTTTTTGTTTTTGTTTTTTTTAATTAATGTGGACTATATGATTGCTCTTGGAGGAAAGGGGCTTGATGTGCATTGGCAGGTTGAAGTGTTTTGGTGGGTTGATGGGCAGTTGGGGGTTGAAGTGCATTTGGCGAGTTGATGTGCATCGACAGGTTGATGCTCGTTGTCCCTAATAACTGAAAATCTAGAACTTATTTCACTTTTCTATTTCATTTTCTTTGTCTTTATCATTTTGTCATCAAGCCATATTTACAAAAAATGCTCAGAGTTGGCTCCCTTTTTATATATCTTTTACAGTAATAAGGGAATGGTAGGGATGCTGCATCGCTGCATGTGCTGGTGGTCATGTGGTTTATGTCTCCTGTGACTCCTTATGCACTCGCAAGAACAGCCCTGTCAAGTGCAAAATTCCAACTCTATAATGCGATGAGAGAGGGGGTCTTTCAAGCAGAGAAATAAATATACAGTATGTTTGGAAATAATTTTTTTTTTTTTTTTTTTTTTTTTAAAAAGAGCCTGATCATTCTGGTCAAAGGTGACGTATGGATTGATTTGATCCGATATGTCACCTTTTAAAAGTTTTTCCTTTTCCGCAGAACAGTCGAAGTCTCCTGACATTTCCCTCTCGCTCTCTCTTTCTCTCTCTTTCTCGCCCGAGGTACAGAATTCTAACAAGCCTTTTCTTTCAGCTTGTTAAGCAACCCCTCCCCCCCCTCCCCCACCCTCCCTGCACCCCAAACCCCCCGAACATATTCCTGTGGTCCCCTTTTTGTTACAAATAGGCTGATAAGTGCGGTGAAGGAGAGAGAGCCTGGCTCAGATGTACCTAAGGAAGTGATTAAAGGACTGGATGCAGTGTGATTAATGAAAGGGGGGGGGGGGTGTGTGTGTGTCGGGGGGGGGCTACTGATTGCTCATCCTCACCTTCCCTCCCTGAATTAACGGCTACACTGGCTGACTGACGCCTCCCAAAATATACCTGACGATAATGACCCTACTTTCTACCGATTGTTTTTTTTTTTCCCCCCCCCTCTCTTTCTCTCTCGTTCGCTCTCTCCGTCTCCCTCTCCCCCTCTCTCTCTCTCTCTCCCTCTCCCTCTCCCCCCCTCTCTCTCTCTCTCTCTCTCTCTCTCTCTCTCTGTATTGTATTTCAGTGGCGCTTTTGAAAAGGCGTTCTTTGGTTTATAAGCTCAGGCGCAAAGAAAACCGTTTGTCGACTGATGGCGGTTGGCGCGATGGGAGAAATGGCGGCAGCCCGAGCCAGTAATCACTTCGCTTGAAATAGAGACTGCATTAGAGAGTGCTTCAGCTGCCAATTAGCGCGAATCTGTGTTTTAACAAGCTTGCCTGTTTTTAGAAAGTGTCACCTTTCAACTGCTGAAGTTTTTTTTTTTTTTTTTTTACTTAATTGTAATGTAGAAGCGTTTCTTGTGCGCTCGACGTTTGATTTGTTCGATTATGGAAAAAATAGATCGTTTAACTTTGTACCAGTAGTTATAATTTAAATGCCTTTGCAAACCAAGCAGGTGTGACTGGGGTGGCTCGTTCTGTTAGGACACTATTCTTGTGTATGGATAAGCTCCACGGTCGGATATCTGTTAAGATGCTGTTCTTCTGTATAGATAAGCTCCACGGCCTGATATCTAGTAAGACGCTGTTCTTGTGTATGGATAAGCTCCACGGTCTGATATCTAGTAAGACGCTGTTCTTGCGTATGGATAAGCTCCATGGTCGGATATCTGTTAATACACTGTTCTTGTGTATGGATAAGCTGAAAGATCTAAAATGTGTTAAGATGCCGTTCTTATATATGGATAAGCTCCTCAGTCCGATATCCGCTAAGGTGCTGGTCTTGTGTGTTGATGGGCTCCACGGTCTGGTATCTGTATCTCTTCAGACGCAGTTTTTTTGTGTATGGCTGAGCTCCATGGTCGGATATATTTGCTGATGCAGACAGACGTGCTTCTCTGTGCTCTCCTGTACCAACAATGCATGCTGCAGCAAGCATTCCCACATGCCGAATTTGGGAAAGGGGTGGGGGGGGGGCAGAATAAAACTAATACCATCTAAAAAAAACTTACCAAAAAATATTAGCGGGTATGTTCAGTCTTGGAGCTTTTGCGTGTGGTGCCCAGGAGGCCCATTTGTTCATACTACAGCAGCGATTCTATGAAGGAGGACGCACTGTGGAAAAACGGTGTGTGACGTGCAGCCCATTGAACGGCACTAACAGGCTAATTAGACCATCAGAGCGAAGTGGCGAGGGCGAGTCTGTGTAGCGCGCTGCCACGGTGTGTCAGGGTTGGGCTCGACCCCCCCCCCCCCCCCCCCCCCCCCCCCAGCAAGCAGGGCTGTCGCTTTCCAGTCAAATATTAATGCCAGTTTCAGGAACAGAGTTCCCGCGCCCTCCGCTGCCTTTTGTTCAGCCCTGTGGAGTGGAAATCAGATCCGCCGGCCGGTTCTTAATAGCCGTCTCTGAAGACTTCCTCGTTAGCGTCCGCTACCAGATTAGCATAGTCAGGTCAGTCCAATGAGGCAGCACGCTACCAAAACCTGATAGCAGTTAGCCGCGGCCTCTTTGCGAACGTGTATCTAAATATGTGTGCGTATCTAAATCTGACTGATGTACGTGTGTGTCTCAACAAAAATGTTTTCAGTGTTAAAAAGCTGAGCCACTCACCTGCACAGAAATGCACTAAGTTATTGACATCTAAATGCTGCCAAGGTATACCTAAACACACACATTTTTAAACTTTATTTAAACTTTCAATCCAACATGTTTCACACAAATGAAATTAGCCATCTTCCAGAGTAATGCTACCCATTTTCATACATTTGTACAAGCCACTTTTAGCCCTTTCTTCATCTTCTCATTTCTCATCAACTTATTCAGACATTTTGTCACCTCGAAGACGCACATCTAAGCGTGCTTAAAACTCCGTAAGGCGAATCCTTCCTATGACTGTTAATCCTTAAAAGTCCTAAAACATTACACGCAGTGCCTGTATTAAACACACAACGCATGTTAATGCAGATTTCATAAAGTCTTTGAATTTTGAAGGGGGGGGGGGGGGGGCAAAAAGGGTTTATGCACAGTAACATTTATGGTGGTAGTTTAACTCTGAGTCGATTTAACGCTTTTACAGTTTGGTCTATTTCCTTGAGAAACCCTGAAATGGGACAAACACTCGGTGCCTTACAGGTAAACACTATGGTCAGTAAATGTTTTCATGTCATCAGAAGATCACTGGAGGCCGTTCTTACTAATTATTGTTTAAAAAAAAAAAAAAAAAATTGAATCATAAGGATTTCACGTACACGTTAAATTCTCAGTTGTACATTGCATACCTGAATACACAATGGATAGCTCAGCGAGCTCCAGGATCCTCTAATCTCCGGTAAGCCGAGCGTTTATCTCCTTTTATTGGAGCCACAATAGCCCCGTTCCCAGGAGGAGGTCTTAGCAATGCTGGAGGCCCCCGAGTCGATTCCAGCCCCCCCCCCCCCCCCCCTGCCCCCCCCCCCCATCAGGGCCTGCTCTGAGTGCGTAGCTTAGCGCCGCAAATCTGTTTGGATGGGGCTACTGCTGCTGCTGCCTGGAGACCTGGGGGAAATAATGGAGGGAGGAGGAGAAGAAGTGAGAGAGTGTGAGAGAGAGAGAGAGAGAGAGAGAGAGAGAGAGAGGAGGTAAGCTGGAAGGAAGGGGGGATGAGAGGGAAGGAAGGGAAAGAGAGAGGGAGAGAGAGGATGAAGGAGGGGGGAGTGAGTGAGTAAAAGAGAGAGAGGGAAGTAGGGAGGGAGGGAGAGAGAGAGGGAGGATGGAGTGAGTAAAGAGAGAGGGAAGGAGGGAGGGAGAGAGAGAGAGGGGGAGGGAGGGAGTGAGAGAGAGGGGGAGGGAGGGAGAGAGAGAGGGGGAGGGAGTGAGTGAGAGAGAGGGGGAGGGAGGGAGAGAGAGAGGGGGAGTGAGTGAGTGAGAGAGAGAGGGAAGGAAGGAAGGAGGGAGCGAGAGAGAGTGCAATCCCTCTGGCCCTCCCCACACTTCCAGATCAAGTGCTTCTTTGCCAATCCCTCTAATGCGAAGTGTCAGAGCAGCTGAGCCTCGAACGTGAAAACTTCATCAGGGCCATTAGCATCAGAGAGAGAGAGAGAGAGGGAGAGAGAGAGCGGGGCGGAGGAGAGAGAGAGCAGGGATGGGGGCGGGGGTGGGGGGGGGGGGGAGGGGGGCCCTGAATTTCAGCCAAATTCTCCTCCTGCGCCTCCCTCCCGTCTCTGTGCCCACCTCTATCCCACCTTTCTCTTACTTACCTTTATTTTAAGTTATTGTTTTGTTGTTTGTTGTTGCTTGAGGGGGACGGCTTGTTTAAGCGCTGCACGGCTGGGTAACAGAGGAAGAGTCGAGGCTCGCGGTTCCGCGCCGCGGATCGAAGGCCCGCGTCAGTCGTCCCCTCCTGGGCCGGCTCGTCCGTCCGTCCGTCCGTCCGTCCGTGCGTCACCTCCGTCTTTTTTTGGAGGCCGAAGCATAAATATCTCTCTCCACGACCATCTCCATGGGGCTCTGGCGCTTCGAGAAGGAATCGATAGTTTAGGGAAAAAACCTGGAGAAAGTCAATTACATACACACACACACACACACACACAAAACCCGGCTATTTCTGGAGAGAGCGCGTTAAGTCATTAAGGAGATGCTGTCGTGGCGTCTGATCCGCAGGCCGCGCCGCGCTGCGCTGTGTATGCCCAGCGGACGTGTAATTTGTCTGGCAGAGTCGCGCGATCCCTCTTCCCCAACGGGGGGGGGGGGGGGGGGACAGCTTGTTTCGCGGGTAAGGGCCAAACGACGTGAGTCCCGTGCGCTCAGCGCAGCGACATCAATCAGCGACGGCGCGGCCTCCGAACGCAGGACGACGAAAAAATGGGGGGTGATCCCGTGTCAGATTTTCGGACGTGAAATAATGAACGCGATTCTCCGCACAGCGAAAGGCGGCTGTACTCCGCGTGAGGGGGGTGAGAGACTGCCGCCGATGCTAAGATTAGCGTTTCCCTGCTGGGCGGGGGGAAAAAAAAAAAAAAAAGTTCTGTTGGCCAGAATAAAAATAAGGATGGAATAGGGGAAGTGTCATGGACTCGTTAATGTCATGTGACCCGTGGCTGGAGAGTGTGTACAGCGTGGG
Organism: Anguilla japonica; assembly: GCA_025169545.1. Taxonomy (NCBI): domain Eukaryota; kingdom Metazoa; phylum Chordata; class Actinopteri; order Anguilliformes; family Anguillidae; genus Anguilla; species Anguilla japonica. The sequence goes on from CM045891.1 coordinate 2,946,038, forward strand.
CTGAATGAACCATACTCACGCATCTATTCCAGCATAGCTCAGGAGGTAAGAGCGGTTGTCTGGCAGTCGGAGGGTTGCAGGTTCGATCCCCCGCTCTGGGTGTGTCGAAGTGTCCCTGAGCAAGACACCTAACCCCTAATTGCTCCCAGCGAGCTGATTGGTACCTTGCATGCCAGCCTTTCACTGTTGGTGTGGGAGTGTGTGGGTGAATGGGTGAATGAGAGGCATCAATTGTAAAGCGCTTTGGATAAAAGCGCTATATAAATGCAGTCCATTTACCATTTATCATTCCTGAAGAGGAGTTTCTGCAGACAACCACAAGAGGATTTTAGATTTTACATTCAGTACCACACGTAGGTGTCTGTGGATTGAAAACATTTGTGCTAGATTTAAGAAAAATAAGAAAACAATACTTCAGGTATACAGTATATCTGATCTTATTGAAGTATTTTTTATTGAGTATTCTATTTTCAGGTCATTTTGGTTTGTTTCTGAAATTCTGTTGAAATCAATAGCAAATGACAGATTTCACCATTGGAAAGGGCTACCTTTAAGCAGCATCTTCCCCCTAAAAGACGGGCCCGTGTGCTTGTGCCGTCCAGGTGTAGAGTTGGGCATATGTTCTCCTGGCCGGCACACATCAAGGTGTTACCTGCAGGCCTTTCATCTTTCCCGCAAGCTGGCGGGCAGTTTCCGCGGCGTGCGTTCAACAGCTTCCAAGAGCTCTGGCTCTGCCGCTGTCACGCCTCGCGACAAAACAAAAAAATATAATGAACGCTACTCTGGAGGGAGAGTCGGCACAGTCATTGTTGAAGGACAAGTCCTGTTCCCAAAAGCTGATTGGTCAGAGTCAGAAAGACTCTGTGCGTACGCCCGGGGAGAGGACTGAGGCGTAGAGCTTTGTCGCACGGTCTCTAATGTCTGACACCGCTACCTCTGACTCTCTCAGGAGATGACTGGCGCCAGTGGAGAGTCGGGGTGCTTTTTTTTGGTGTCCGCTTTTAACGGGCGAAGCAGGCGTGCGAACGGAAGATCGGCTCTAGTGCAAAACACACCCCCTGGGAGCGCAGGATCGATGCGTCCTACCCCGGAGCAGTCAGCTCCGTTTAGCACTGCCCCGCTCCACCGATTACTGCCCCTCGTGAGGGCAGAACAAATACCTGCCCCCCACTGAAAGGGAACCTTGCGGATAGCGTGTTAAAGAGGTGCCGCGAGGGAGTGAGGGGGTGGGGGGGGTATTTGCGTCGGCGCATTATTTGGACTTGTTTAGCCAGTCGCAGGGCAAGTGTAGACTCGTTTGTCCAATCACGGAGCACGTGCGGACTCGTTTGGCCAATCACGGAGCACGTGCGGACTTGTTTGGCCAATCACGGAGCACGTGCGGACTTGTTTGGCCAATCACGGAGCACGTGCGGACTTGTTTCGCCAATCACAGAGCACGAATTTCTTATAATGTTCTCGATATTAAGCCCGAGTAAAAAAGTTATGACTGCGCTGTATATTGATTGACACGAAAATATAACTGTTTGTATTAAATATATAAGCCTTTATTCTTTTTTACTCAGATTTCCCTTGATAGGTCAAAAGAATGTAAATTAGCTTAGTCTAATGCTTTTTATTAAATATGAACTTGCGTATTGTTTGTGTGTTACATTTATCTTTATGCATTTATTCCTAGTCCAAAGCAACTTACATTGGATAAATCTTTACACACAGTCCATATATACAACTGGATCTTTACTTAAGCAATTCCCAGCTGGTAATTTTTTTTTTCTCCAAACAGTTTACATATTTGTAAAGTGTTTACACTTATTATATTACTAATTTATCTGTATTGTATGATGATTGTCAGTGACTAAAATCAAATTGGTGGAAATAACAAAACCTTTTCTTGAAAACACTGTTTAGTACTCTGATGAATGGCCTTACCTCCTGGTCATACACCGTGTGCGTGAAAAATCGAATCGTGCTGTATGAATTATGGGGAACGTTCGATAGCAGGAGGCTATGGTGGGTGGTTTGAGTCTGATGGAGATCGCTGTGCGTTTAGATTGTATGGCTCGCAGAGCGCCAGAACTAGCCCCCTCCGTCAAATTCATTCCTGCGCGCGACCAGAAAACCCGCCTGGCGATCACGCTCCGGCGGCTCTGTCTAAATTTTTTATCGCCTGTTGTGGGTCATTATTTATTGAACTACTTACGCACTTTCTAAAGAGACCCCTACCTATATTGACCCGGGGTCACCCAGACATGTTTTTAGCCTTAATACCAGCCATCTATCTTCTCCTGATCCTTTTCCCCCATCTCATATACATAGCCCAGAGGGATACTGGCAAACAGTGGAGTTGGTTTTCCTGACAGGTGAAACAAATTGGAAAATTATCCCCGTGAATGTAAATCTCCCTCTGAAGAGGATTTATCTTTAGAAAGACTACGTTTCCCTTCGAACATTTCCCCTCTCTCTCTCTCTCTCTCAGAATCGCAAATGATTTAATTTTATTTATTTTTTTGCTGTGAACTGTGAGAGATGTGTGGCGCGTGGGTCTGTGAGAATTTGACCTTCGCCGCTCCGCTTCCCGCAGAGGTCATACAGCTCAGCCTTCCGGAAGAGAAGAGGGTGAGCGTCTCCACGGTAACCGTGGGCCTCAGCACCGTGCTGTCCTGCGGCATCCAGGGAACGCTGCGGCCGCCAATCATCTGGAGGCGGAACGGAATTGTGCTCAACTTCCTGGACCTGGAGGACATCAACGTAAGGCTTTATCAGCACCTCGGATTTGTTTATCTTTCTCTTTTTTCCCCCCACCTCTCCCCCCCCCCCCCCCCCCCCCAATGGAAATTGGTTTTTTATTCCCTTCTGTGTATTGCGATCGATATTTTGAGATGATGCTTTATTGAAAATTTAATAAGCTTCATATTTTTTTTTTTTTTGCAGTGTGTATTTTTAATTTTTCCCCTCCCCCATTGCTAATTCACCATCTGCTTTTATTTTCTTTGATTTGTAGTCATTTGTGGTAATTGGCGATTACCACATGATGATTTTGGGGGAACTGTGCCAGAAGCTCTACTGATTTCAGGAGCGCAGGCACATTTTTTTTTTAAAAACCCCCCAAAATTAAAACAAAACGACAGTAAAAAGCAGAATATACCTCTGAGCGGTGCTGCTGGATTGACGTGGTTAATGAGCTGCACAGTAAACTCGTATTTAACTCACCTGCAGTGCCAGCAGAGCGGGGTCCTGCTCATTGGCCAAACGATTAAAGCTCCCTTAATTGTACCTTAACGAACAGCCTCGTTAATTGGTGTCAACTCGGCCCAGGAAATGACAGCACACAGCGAACAAATAGGTTTATAGGAGTACAAACAGAAGGAAAATCACTCCCGGGAGACGTTAATTTTCTTCCGTCGGAAATTTTAATAGCGCTGTTTTCCCCGCGCGAGCCGCGTTTAAGCGGAAGGGGTAGACCGGCTTTCCGAATGTTTATTTTCAAAAAAACAGTCCGTTTGTCTTATTGAAAACATGCATTTTGGTCGTAATAGAAACTCTGGCCAGTGAGACTACAGAGCTCCTCGTGCACTTTATGTTTCCAGAACGTAAAATTGCAGTGTTCGGAATCATCAGGGCTGTTTTGCCGACTGCAATTTTCCCGGAGAACAAGATCGCTCCACCTAATGCACAACATTTCACACAGTGAATACTTCCCCCCCCCCCCCCCCCCCCCCCCCCCCCCCCCCCCCCCCCCCCCCCCCCCCCCCCCCCCCCCCACCCCCCCCCCCCCCCCCCCCCCCCCCCCCCCCCCCCCCCCCCCCCCCCCCCCCCCCCCCCCCAAAAAAATAAAAAAACCGAGCTGCACTGTTTGTTCCTCCTGGCAGTCAGGAAGAAGGCAGTACTTCAGGGACACCCAACAGAACGCACTTATGCCTCATTACACTCACCTGCCACCGCACTACACTACACTTGTGTATTGTCGACTACATGCGCGACTAAAACAAGAGATTAAAATCTTGAATATCAGGATTACATAATTCATGAGCGATTGAATAATGCATGGCCCCCGGTTTCATATTTTAAAAAAGCTGTATCTGACACTTATTTTAATTTGTATGTCAGACGTCCCTTTGACTCGCTCAATTTGAGACCGCGAGAGAAGAGCGGTTCAGTCAGGTTAGCTCGCGTATTCAGATTAAATAGTTTAATGAATATGCAATGCAATCATTTTGGTTTGGCGCTGCTTTTGGTCCTTCCTGTGCGCATGACAGCGTACGCTAACGTATCAAACAGAGTGGATGATACCTCTGTCCTACTGAACAGGAGAGATGCCAATGCCCCCCCCCCCCCCCCCCAGTACATAGAAGCAGATCCATAGACCAGTGGAAGCTGGGGTAGGGGAGGGTGAGCAGAAATTCTTAGAGCATCAGCAGCATACAAAGAGCAGCACAGGCAATGAGCAGCACAGGAGAGGGGTTTAAAAAAGGTGCCCCATTAGTGATTCGTGCCTGTGATTGGTTGAGTACGAGACCATGCAGTGACGTCTGTACGTCATTGGTTGAGTGCGAGAACAAGTGGTTACTGAGGCCAACCAATGGTTGGCTGCAGCAGGAGTTTCCTGACAGAACATGCTATCTGCACTTCATGCATGATTACATTACATTACATTACAGGCATTTAGCAGACGCTCTTATCCAGAGCGACTTACACAACTTCTACGTAGCATTTTACATTATATCCATTTATACAGCTGGATATATACTGAAGCAATTTCGGTTAAGTACCTTGCTCAAGGGTACAACGGCAGTGTCCTACCCGGGAATCGAACCTGCGACCTTTCGGTTACAAGCCCAGTTCCTTACCCACTGTGCTACACTCCGTCCTGGAGTGCTCATTAAGCTACTCTTCAAACACCTAGGAATTATTCTTCTGCTTAAACCACAACAATTAATATTCTGCATTATCTCATTAGTTTCATAAGATGAAAGACTTGTTCCCTTTTACAGTTCAACAAAAATGGAGATTTTTTTGTTTAGAACCCAGGGCCAGGAACAATTAAAATGTTTGGGGAAAATGCCCTGGACCGCAGCCTTGTAGTTCTAATTTTATTGTAAACAAATACATTTTAATGGCACCCTACTCTTAAACTGTAATAAGTAATTATAATTTTTTAGGATATAAGTGCTATATCGTAAAATCTAAGTACGGTTTAACAAAATTGTTATTTCTCTTCGCCAGTTCCCGTAGTGTTTTTGAAATGCTCATCTAAATATTTAATATGTTTATGCAGTGTGAATTGATCTTTTTTCATAAATATACAACTGGTATATTGTGACTGTGGAAATTATTTCCTCGCTGGATCTCCTTCAGTGTGAAATTTCGATGCGCTTCGTCTGTTACCATGGAGCTAATTCCTCACCTGTCATTCCAGCGTCCAGTGGCTCAGAACAAAGCAGGTAAAACGCAGCTGTCCGCTATTCTGTGGACTTTTGGCGCTACACCCGCGACCCGGAGGGCGATGTAGGCGTGGCCTCTCCCGGGGTTCTAACGGCACCAGAGGTCCTCGTAGCCGAGGCGACTCACGCACACACACACACACACACACACCCGCCCACGCTCCCGCCCCGCTCTCTCTCCAAATCTCGTTTTCTTAATCTTAATTTTTAAAAAGTGTCGCGGCTTAAAACCCCTCAGGTGAGTTACGCATTCCTCGAAAAACAAAAAAAAAACAAAAAAACAGCCACTGACTCCGTCAATCAGGCTAATGCACCTTTTTTATTTTTAACCCTTCCAGACCATTCAGACCATTCAGACCATTGTGGGCTCTCAACCCGTCCCACGGGTTCACCTGGGGGGGGGGGGGGGGGGGGGGGGGGGGGGCTGGGGGGGGGGGGGTAGACCTTACTGATGGGTCCGTGGGACGCCCCCTGCTGTTTTGTCTCCCCTTTTTTCTTCGATTAGGACTTTGGCGACGACGGCTCGCTCTACATCACCAAGGTGACGACCATTCACATGGGGAACTACAGCTGCCACGCCTACGGGTACGAAGAGCTGCAGCAGACCCATGTGCTCCAGGTGAATGGTTAGTAATGACGTACATGGCATTCCGTGTTGATTTGATGATGTCACTGCGTGTCACTGTGGAATATTTTGCAGGTTTGCACAGGTGTGCATATTTATTCCAGGTGAATGGTTAGTAATGACATACATGGCATTCCGTGTTGATTTGATGATGTCACTGCGTGTCACTGTGGAATATTTTGCAGGTCTGCACAGGTGTGCATATTTATTCCAGGTGAATGGTTAGTAATGACATACATGGCATTCCGTGTTGATTTGATGATGTCACTGCGTGTCGCTGTGGAATATTTTGCAGGTCTGCACAGGTTTGCATATTTATTCCAGGTGAATGGTTAGTAATGACATACATGGCATTCCGTGTTGATTTGATGATGTCACTGCGTGTCACTGTGGAATATTTTGCAGGTTTGCACAGGTGTGCATATTTATTCCAGGTGTATGGTTAGTAATGACATACATGGCATTACCTGTTCATTTGATGATGTCACTGCGTGTCACTGTGGAATATTTTGCAGGTTTGCACAGGTTTGCATGTTTATTCCAGGTGTGTGGTTAGTAATGACATACATGGCATTACCTGTTTATTTGATGATGTCACTGCGTGTCACTGGGTCACTGTAGAATATCGCAGTCAGGTTTGCAGCACAGTGCAATTTCGCTTGTCTCATCAATATAGCGAAGTCCAGCATCATCCAGTGCATCAATTACCAACGTAACAATATCTATTTTCCTGCTGTATTGTATGATTTCTAGAGCTAATGTATGCTACTGCGCATTAACGCAATGGATAATTTTCAATGAGAATTATAATATTTGATGGTGGTGAATCAGTATAAATATCTCAGGCAATTTCGTTGCGAACCATGCCAAATCCTTTATAATCATCATGACGTTTCTCTAATGTGCGTGTAGGCTGTTCAATTTGACGTACAGTCCGTATAATACCGTCCGTCATACATGCCAACGTTTGATTGGAAGGCTGGAAACAAATCTTTTTGACTGGGCCGCAGTTATATTCAATTAATTGTTTTTCCAGACAAGGATGTGGACTGCCTGAAATAGCTAGAGGCACAGAAAACAAAAGGATGTCTTCCAGCAATTAGCAACGCACACGTGCTTTTTAATAATTTGCGCTGGGCTTCGGCTGTAAAGACGTGCGTCTACAGAACCAGCCCCTCTCCCTCTCGAGCGGTGCACACGTAAAGCCGACGGCAGCAATCCAATTTCACAGCTTTGTGTGAATCTCCGACAGATACGTAAATGCTATGGGAAAGCTGAAAAATTACTTTCAATTAACCGGGACAATAGGGTGTGATTGCTGCCTTTCGTTAGGCCCGATCTGTGGGCCTAACTGAAAAATGACACGGCAGTGCTGAATAGACAGGGAGGATCTGTGCGAGGGAAACAGTTTTAGTGGCGGTAATCCGATTGACTTCCGCAGACCGTAAGATTTTAACTTACAGTGAACGTGCATTTACCAGTAAATAACCAATCTGTGTTGCAGCACAGAGTTCTCCATCAGTAGATTAGAGGACTGGGTCCTGTCTTTGCGTTCATTTCTGAATCAGTCTTTTCCATGCTGGTTGTCCGTTGTTGAACTCAATGTTTGGCATAAATCGGATATTGTCATAATAACGGACACTCTGTAAATCAGGGGTGTCCAATCTTATCCGAAAAGGGCCGGTGTTGGCACAGGTTTTCGTTTTAGCCCATCACTAAGAGACCTGATTCTACTTATCGATGACTTGATCGAAGGCCATGATTAGTTAATCAGTTGAATCAGGTGTCGTAGTGCTGGGCTAAAACAAAAACCTGCACCCACTTTTAGGATAAGATTGGACACCCCTGCTGTAAATAAAAGTGCATTATTACCAGGTGAGTCCAGTGGCTGTCTAACCCACTCCCCCCCCCCCCCCCCCCCCCACTCTGCGCCCCCAGTACCCCCAGTGATCCTGGTGTACCCCGAGACTCAGGCGCAGGAGCCCGGAGTAGCCGCTAGCCTGCACTGCTACGCCGACGGCATCCCCAGTCCCAGGATCCTCTGGCTGAAGAACGGCATGGACCTGCAGCCCAAAGGATCCAAGCAGCTCAGTCTGAGAGGTGAGACAGGCTGTGTGTATAATCAGCCCTGAGAGTTGAGACAGGCTGCTGTGTGTATAATCAGCTCTGAGAGACAGGCTGCTGTGTGTATAATCAGCTCTGAGAGGTGAGACAGGCTCCTGTGTGTATAATCAGCTCTGAGAGGTGAGACAGGCTGCTGTGTGTATAATCAGCTCTGAGAGGTGAGACAGGCTGCTGTGTGTATAATCAGCTCTGAGAGACAGGCTGCTGTGTGTATAATCAGCTCTGAGAGACAGGCTGCTGTGTGTATAATCAGCTCTGAGAGGTGAGACAGGCTGCTGTGTGTATAATCAGCTCTGAGAGACAGGCTGCTGTGTGTATAATCAGCTCTGAGAGGTGAGACAGGCTGCTGTGTGTATAATCAGCTCTGAGAGGTGAGACAGGCTGCTGTGTGTATAATCAGCTCTGAGAGGTGAGACAGGCTGCTGTGTGTATAATCAGCTCTGAGAGGTGAGACAGGCTGCTGTGTGTATAATCAGCTCTGAGAGGTGAGACAGGCTGCTGTGTGTATAATCAGCTCTGAGAGACAGGCTGCTGTGTGTATAATCAGCTCTGAGAGGTGAGACAGGCTGCTGTGTGTATAATCAGCTCTGAGAGACAGGCTGCTGTGTGTATAATCAGCTCTGAGAGACAGGCTGCTGTGTGTATAATCAGCTCTGAGAGGTGAGACAGGCTGCTGTGTGTATAATCAGCTCTGAGAGACAGGCTGCTGTGTGTATAATCAGCTCTGAGAGGTGAGACAGGCTGCTGTGTGTATAATCAGCTCTGAGAGGTGAGACAGGCTGCTGTGTGTATAATCAGCTCTGAGAGGTGAGACAGGCTGCTGTGTGTATAATCAGCTCTGAGAGACAGGCTGCTGTGTGTATAATCAGCTCTGAGAGGTGAGACAGGCTGCTGTGTGTATAATCAGCTCTGAGAGGTGAGACAGGCTGCTGTGTGTATAATCAGCTCTGATAATCAGAGAGACAGGCTGCTGTGTGTATAATCAGCTCTGAGAGGTGAGACAGGCTCATGTGTGTATAATCAGCTCTGAGAGACAGGCTGCTGTGTGTATAATCAGCTCTGAGAGGTGAGACAGGCTGCTGTGTGTATAATCAGCTCTGAGAGGTGAGACAGGCTGTGTGTATAATCAGCTCTGAGAGGTGAGACAGGCTCCTGTGTGTATAATCAGCTCTGAGAGACAGGCTGCTGTGTGTATAATCAGCTCTGAGAGGTGAGACAGGCTGCTGTGTGTATAATCAGCTCTGAGGGGTGAGACAGGCTGCTGTGTGTATAATCAGCTCTGAGAGGTGAGACAGGCTGCTGTGTGTATAATCAGCTCTGAGAAACAGGCTGCTGTGTGTATAATCAGCTCTGAGAGGTGAGACAGGCTCCTGCGTGTATAATCAGCTCTGAGAGACAGGCTGCTGTGTGTATAATCAGCTCTGAGAGGTGAGACAGGCTGCTGTGTGTATAATCAACTCTGAGAGGTGAGACAGGCTGCTGTGTGTATAATCAGCTCTGAGAGACAGGCTGCTGTGTGTATAATCAGCTCTGAGAGGTGAGACAGGCTGCTGTGTGTATAATCAGCTCTGAGAGGTGAGACAGGCTCCTGTGTGTATAATCAGCTCTGAGAGGTGAGACAGGCTGCTGTGTGTATAATCAGCTCTGAGAGGTGAGACAGGTTTCCAGGTGAGATTCCTTCAGGAAGGTGCTGTGAATACCTCGTTTTGGGAATCTTAATATTGTGGTTATGATTTGCCTCAGTATTGAATCTGGCCAATGGTGACCCAGCTATTTAGAAGGCTATTAAACATGGACACCCCCCCCCCAAAAAAAAAAAAGTATCAGCTGGAAGTTGCATATACTGCAACCAGCCACGTGATGATCCAAAGCAGGATCTCTGTATACGAGAGTGTATTCTGTAGCCCGTTCATGGCGTTACCCTCATTAGGAGACAGTTTATTGGCTGCGTGCGGCTCATTACCTGCAGTAATGGGCTGTTATGAGCCTCAGAAGTCCTGCTGGGGGAGGATCAGCGGAGTTCCTGTTGAGTGCTGCGTGTAAAAAGACCTCGCAATCGAGTCCAAATGATTTTTAAAGATTTCTATTTGCTGAAAGGGGGGGAGGGGGGAGGGGGGCAGGTATCGGGGTGGGGGGGTGTGGGGAGGGTTGGGGGTGCATGAAGGGCCCCCTCCACCATCTAGGCGGCGTCTGATCATTTTCCCATGGTTCATTATGCCTGATCTTTACACTGAAGGGCTGAAGGTAGGGAAAGTTGTGCTTCACAGCATTGCAACACATGCAACACAAATAAATTATTATTGTCATTGTTATTATTATTATTGTTATAATTATTAGTATTAGTATTATTATTATAAAAACTGTGATAATTCCCTGACCTAACAGACCGTAGTCTTTCATCGCTCTATTAATTTTTCCGAAAGCGGCAGGAGCGTGCAAAAACCTGCTGATTACCACGCATTAAGACAAACTAGCGCTTCACTTTTAGCCGCAGCTTATTGTCCCACGCGGGCAGGCCTCGCGCGATGCAGCGGGCGGCAGATACGGGCCGCGCCTGGGGGTGTTTAATTAGAGCTGTTTTTCTGCCAGGACTGCACTAACTGTGGACGTGACGCTATTTATTTCCTTCTCTCCGAGGATGGGGCGCTGTACGTACGTGACAAAAAAGCTGCCCTGGATGTGCGTATATATATGTATCGGGCATTACGGCGGTGGCTGTTCTACTCTCTTTCCCAGAAGCTACAGAACGATCATGTTTCATGCTTCCTTTGGTATCGTTCATTCATATTTCACGAGAGTTTAAAAAAAAAAAAAAATACTTTAACATCCAGGCGCTCGTTTTTATTTTGCAGATTTGTTTTTTTTCATTAAAGCATCCGAGCTCTAGAGGGGCTGTGAAGCGTTGCGGCTTCCTCGTATCGAACCTCGCTTATATTTGTGTTTCTGAAAACGCAGCGTCTACATACAGTTTACTTCTGAAATCTGCATGTGCAGTGTCTGTTTATTTTGAAAAGGGTGCCTGTGCCTCTGATATTTTGCACGGGTACTGAATTTACGCAGGACTAAAATTATAAATCTGATTGTTATTCCGATTCAAACTAACACAAGGGGAAATCTTAGTATTCCTTCGGTGAATAATTATCAGTCATTATAACTGTGCCCTGTTGTTATGCTGTGATTAAAAATAGCATGTACTGTGGTGCATTTAAAAATGATGTTTTTTATTTATTCTTGATTTTTTTTTTTTTTTTGGGTTTGCGTACATACAAGGTAGGAAAATGTCCTTAAATATACACAATATTAGACACAATATTAAAGTAAGGCATTTTCCAAACTTTATATGCATGTCACACACTAACTGAAACAGTAAACCTCACAAGATACGCAGTTAAAATGTACAGTGCGAAATCAACACTTACAGAGTACATTTAGTCCTACTTATGGTACACTTACAGAGTACATATGGTCCTACTCTAGCCCCTGCTGAACTCATGTGCACTCTGTTAGAGTTGAATTAACTCTGTAAAAACACAGTTCACAGTTTGTGTCCATCTCAAAAAAGACTTGTATAACTGACGTCATTTTACCTCTATTTAACAAGGCAGGTTGACTGAGATCCAGTTTCTTTGGATAGTGCAAGGAACAGAGTAGCCAATCAGATGTTGGGGTTTTATTAGGTAGCCAAATGTAGGGAGCCATTTAATAGTGTGAATCCGACCATCATATGGGGGGGGGGGGGGGGGGGGGGTCTGAGGGATCTATTAACAAACATGTTGAACCAGAGCCTCACTTTAATGTCTTACCCAAGAGACATCACCTCACACGGTACATTGTCCCCATCATGGCACTGGGGCATCAGGTATCTCTCTGGGAAAAGAGACCTTCTACTTCATCATCCACCTCTTTCAGCAGGAACCCTTTTCTTCTTCTTCTTGTTCAATTAAATTCAAGTCCACCCAAGCCCAGCTATGCTTCCTGTATCTCCCACACTTTAGCTGTTAGAGAGTTCAGGGCAGTCTCACTAGCACGCTGGCATTTGTGCTGCTGTCACTCCTGAAATTACCTTCGCTTTGGTAACTCTGATGATATCTGGCATGGCCGTAAACTGACTACATTTCTTACCATTATGATTTCATGAATGCCAAAATGATTTCTTGAATAATATTTTTAACAAACTAGTATTACACACTGTTTCCTCCGGGTACTCCGGTTTCCTCCCACAGTCCAAAGACATGCAGGTAGGCTGATTGGAGAGTCTAAATTGCCTTGTAGGTATGAGTGTGTGAGTGAATGGTGTGTGTGCCCTGCGATGGATTGTCAGCCTGTCCAGGGTGTATTCCTGCCTCTCACCCAATGCATGCTGGGATAGGCTCCAGCACCCCCCGTGACCCTGCCCAAGATAAGCGGGTTTAGATAATGGATGGATGGATGGATAGTATTACACTATGACACCAATAATGCTCTTCATACTCTCTTTTGACACTTATGGTTTCATGTGCAGTGAGAAGTAGTTTCATCAAAGCACAAAGGAAGGCCCAGAAAAGAGAGAAGGAACAGCTGAGTTTAACACAGGGGAAAGAGAGCTCTGCATAGGAGACAAGCCTAGCACAAAGGCAGACCAGCTTATTGTCTTTCTTTTAACGCTCCAGCCTTTGAAGAGTTCCCACTGGCTTGAGGTCAGCTGTGCTGTTTATCAACTCAGTTATACTCTGGGTCACTCACAAAAGCGACCGTATCGTCCAAAATCTGTGCCACGGTTTTATTTTATGATCCATAAAGATCCAGAAGAGTATCCGGTAAGGTTCTGAGCTCTTTTCTGGATTTGTTTAGTCTTCCTGGCACATGAACACACAGGAGCCGTTCAAATAATCTTTCTATGTAAATTTGACTCTTACATCAGGAATAAGGCTCCGGTTAGAAAGTATCACGCAGTTTCTGTCCTAAAGGTGATTTTGAGGTGTACGGCATGTGCTGTTTGGCAAACCGGCTACCACTGACTTCGCTCATACAGTACGATGCGTTGGTGAACTCGCAAAGGTGTGTCAGAGTAAGGCCACATTACCTACTGTGGAACCTATGCATGGTAAGAAACTCGTTGCTCAAGACATTCTGTGTATAGCGCTATAGAGCCTTCATTTATTACAATGTTTTCTATTTGCGTATTTGATGATTTGTGCAGCGTCTAAACGGCTTGCTGGGGAAAAATCCTTCTCTTTGAAGCTACACTAAGGCATTGTGTTTCATAATTTGAAAGCACTCAATAAGTGAAATATATGAAACACGTTTCAGTCTAGCAGGATGAAACAATGTCTTCATGTTGGCTTAATGAGACATTAATAGAAATACTAATGCGCCGCTTTGAAAGTTGCCCTGGATAAGAGCGTCTGCTCAGTGCCAAATTGAAAAGTGTAAATATAATTTCTGCCACAGAGCAGAGGTGATATTGCTGGTGGTGTTTCGCTTCTCTTTATGGATCACAGTAATGCTATGAAAGATGATACCGCTCGTCTTTACAGCGCTAAAAGGCCCCGGTAACTGAGGTGTGTGAATTGCTAAACGCTCCGTCAGAGTTATGTCTGTCCTTACCGGCAGAAACACTTTAATGGTGACTTGTTTGTCACGCCTTGCGTCTCTCCAAGCTGTTCAATTACGGAGTTATTTTCATATAACTTACTCCCAAACAGAAAAGCGTCACAGACCGCGCACGTTTCGCCGAGATCGTTTGTCTTTCTAAACGCAGCATCTATTTTTCAGAACTCTTGGAACCAAGCAAAGAAAAACGCATCCAAAAAAAAAAAAAAAAAAAAAAAAACACTGGATCAATTCATTGCTTTGGCCTGTCCCTGTGGACCTCATCGTGGACACAGCCTGTGCAGAATCTCAGAGACAGACAGACTTAGAAAGTACAGATATTTGTTTTAAAGAGAATTCTATTTCTTCTGGCTGCACTCAACAACGAAAAATTGAAACCAATCTTATAAAATCTTTGAGTTACACTGATAACATCAAGTCAAATCCATTTGTACAGTGCATTTCACCAACGTTTGGCACAGTACACTTCACAGTGCAAGAGGAAGCCTAGGGTGACGGTGGCTTACTGTGAAGGAGAAACTTACTGGTTGGGACTGATCAGAAGAAACCTTGGCAGGAACCAGGTATTATTGAATGCCATCTCTAAATAATAAATGATCTTTAGTTTTATGGTCACCTGATTCCCATTATCGGGAAGTTTGACCGGATCAGCTCACTGACGGTTGCTAAGATTTTATGAAAATAATTTATTTTCAGTTTTCTTTCTACTCAGCAGTCGCAGTGGAACTAAGCATGCCATAACTCCGCACCTTGAAATTTTTTAATTACTTTGGGTGTCGGTGTTTACACCTGTTCCGGTTTTTCACAACTGTTTACATTTTTGGTCTTGTAACCTAAAGGTTGCAGGTTCGATTCTCCAGTAGGACACTGCCGTTGTACCCTTGAGCAAGGTACTTAACATGCATCGCTCCAGTATATATCCAGCTGTATAATTGGATACAACGTAAGTCGCTCTGGATAAGAGCGTCTGCTAAATGCCTGTAATGTAATGTCATTTTATTTCATGGAAATGTCAGAGAAGATAGAAAGGGAAGCCGATGGGGGAGACCAGAGACTAGAGTCGCTTGGAAATGGCTTGGCGGCCATGTTCATTCACTGGAAAGAGCATCATCCATATCTGTTAACTACTGTCAGTGCATTTCATGGGTGAAGCAAAGACAGTAACAGGAGAAAGTTGAGAAATAGTGTTTTTTAAAAAAAAATATTTCAGTTGCGGTCTATTTAAGGAGATGCTAAAAGGCGAGATGAGATAATGGCGTTACGATAATAATTTGCAGATATCCTCTTGACAGCGGAATGGTTAGACACACGAGTTAATGGGTACAGGGCGGGCGGGACGGGCGTGAACTTCTGTAGGTGTTATGCGTTGGAAGTGTGAAGCATAATCAAATAATGACGGCGGGGAAAAGAAGAACCGGAGAACCCTCTCTGCGGACGCTGTAATTAATTTCAATCTGTGAAACGGTTTCGACTTGTCTTCGTCCCCCTCCCGCAGCGAACGGCAGCGAGCTCCACATCGGGAGCGTGCGATACGAGGACACGGGGGCGTACACCTGCATCGCCAAGAACCAGGTGGGCGTGGACGAGGACATCTCCTCGCTGTTCGTGGAGGACTCCGCCAAGAAGACGCGTAAGCACGCGAAAGAACGCCGCCCGGCTCTGTCTTGCGTTGTGCGTTTACGCCGTCGCACCTCCTTCTGTCAGCTCTGGTGAAGTTAAGAGTTGGATAAGTGTAATAAGTGATAATTGAAGTCTAGTTTAGGAATAGTGGGTACTTGCGTCAGGTGTGTTCAATGTCAGGATGTTCAAATCTGCAAATCAGGATTCGAGACTTCTTTTCAGCACCCCTGTTGAACCCTGTGGTTTATTCTTCTTAAACCCTCCTGACTCCACACAGGGAGAGAGAATGGATGGAAGGCTGGCACTGTGGAGACTTTGACAAGCTTTTTTTTAAAAAAATTGAAAACCCCTTATCATGTCTTGGCAGTGCCAAACTCGACATCATCATTACGGGGGAAGCGGTAAATTAACACACCTTCATTCTCAGGTGAAGTGCACTCCTGTAGGGAACGGTGAAATGTTTATTCCGGTGTGCCATATCTCTGTCGTAAAAGGGAAAGCGCCCAAAACCCCAAAATTGACGTGATTTGTTTTCACCACGGACAGTTATTAGGAACACTCTGTTACCGCGACAGACGATGAAAGCGCTAAAAATGCATTTTTGTTCACACTTGACTTGTGACAGTACAGTATCTTCTTCACCGGCTGCGCGAAAATAATTACTGTTGGCGATGTATTATCATTAAGTCACAGTTTTTTTTTTTTTTTTTTTTTTTTAATGCCTGAAATTGACTTTCGTTTCTTTCCTTCGTTGCTTTCTGACACACCGCTGCTACAGTTGCTAACATACTGTGGCGAGAGGAAGGTACTAGAATAACGTGTTTTTGTCGTAGAGAACGTCTGTGCTTGTCTGCTTGCATTTAACCCTTCGAGGTGTACGATCGCAAATATGTCGTTAGCATGTTCTTAACCGAACATTCTAATGCTGATGTCACAATCATTGCCGGTAACTGAAAGCAGTGGAAGAGTTCTGGAACACTGACTTGGAATTTTGAAGGGAAAAAAAAGAAACATTCCAAATGGTTTGCTCTTCAAAGGGTTAAAAAAATGCCTCCGTGTTGATTCAGCATCTGTTCATTTTCATTACAACAAGTACCTCAGTTTAGTCGCTGATGTCTTGTGAAAAGTCCCGTTGGTTTCTTCAGTGTGACCTGAACGGCTTTTTCTGTCAGCATTCTTATCGTTTGGTGCAACCTCTACTGTA
Source organism: Anguilla japonica (assembly GCA_025169545.1). Lineage (NCBI taxonomy): Eukaryota > Metazoa > Chordata > Actinopteri > Anguilliformes > Anguillidae > Anguilla > Anguilla japonica. The sequence goes on from CM045891.1 coordinate 2,962,644, forward strand.
TTTTCAAGGTCAAGTGCTGTCACAAAAATGTGTTTTCAGCTTTTTTTTTTCTTTTCAAAAAAAGGTGTATTTTTATACATGAAGGACATTTGTAGATCAAATTCTGTGGAAGTGTACTGTTCAATCAGGCTAAAGTAAAGGTAGCGTATCAGCTGTAGCTAGAGCACAAGGCAGTACAGATGTTTTATCTGTATATTACCATAAAGCTGAAAACGGTTTTGTTACAGTACAGCGCCTCTTACAGTTTGTTCACCAGATGTTCTGTGATAGATTAACCTGCATGTTTCCAGTATTTGAATAAGACTAATTTAATGCATAGCATGTGGAAGTTTAAAACATTTTCTCATATTTTCTGTATCATGGCATCAACATATGTTTTAAAAAAAAATCTTCCTCCTGTGCCTCAGTCAGCAATATGACACGTTTGATTATTATTTATTTCTATTCCTCTGTGGACTGTGGGCGAGCAGTTGTACAGTAAAGAGGCTGATTTAATAAAGGCCAAGGCTCTTTGAGTCTAGGAGCTGATGCCCTCTGTTGGGCTTTTACCCCCCAACCCCCCTCCCATCACCCCCCCCCCCCCCCCCCGTCACTCGAGCATCACCCTTCATGTCTCTGGTCGTGTGTTCTGTGTCGCTTTGGGCTTTTCGACTCCACCAGCACCTCCTCTGCTACTCCCTGCCCTTGTATGCACCCCTATGCAGCACACAATGTAGCATGCGTTGATAAATAATAACTTGTTTTGAGCTGAAATATTTTTATTATTATTATTTATTATTATTATTATTATTATTATTATTATTATTATTGAAATGGTGCCCGTGCTGAAGGCTGCCGCTGACGTGCTGCGTGTGCATCTCGCAGGACTGAGCGTGGGGAACCTGTTCTACGTTTTCTCCGACGAGGGGATCACCATCCTGCAGCCCAGCGAGTGCGAGATTCGGAGGCGCATCAAGCGAAGCGAGAGGATACTGGCCAGCTACGTGAGTCCTCCTCTGCTTCCCGTCTGTGCAGAGACGATGTCTTCAGCCCTGTAAATACATGGGAAGATACTTTCGGCCATGTAGCGTATGTGGACACCTGACATCCAACATCTCATCCAAAATTATGGGTATTAATATGGAGTTGGGTCAACCTTTGCTGCTGTAACAACCTCTACTCTTCTGGGAAGGCTTTATACTAGATGTTGGAGCATTGATGCAGGGATTAGCTTCCAGGGCAGGGGGTCAGGCACTGATTGGGTGATTAGGCTCGCAGTTTGCTTTCCAGTTTATCCCAAGGTGTTGGATGGGGCTGAGGTCAGGGCTTGGTTAAGCTCTTCCACACTG
>CM045891.1:2968971-3078971 GCA_025169545.1 Anguilla japonica
CGGAGGCCGTCCTCCTGAGACTCCCGGCAGGAAAAAAATAGCTTCATCCATCCATCCATCCATCCATCCATCCATCCATCCAGCCATCCAGCTATCTACCCATCCACCCCTCCATCCAACTATCCACCCATCCATCCTTCTAACCTTCTACCCATCCATCCGTCCATGCATCTATCTACCCATCCATCCATCCATCCACTTATCATCCATCCATCTACCAATCCATCCACTCATCCATCCATTATCCATCTACCCATCCAACTATTCACCCATCCATCCTTCTACCCTTCTACCCATCCATCCATGCATCCATCATCCCCCCATCTACCAATCCATCCATTCACCAATCCATCCATCCATTATCAATACCCACTTAGTCCAGGTCAGGGTCTATGGGAGGTGCTGGAGCCTATCCCAGCATGCATTGGGTGACAGGCTGGAATATTACATGGACAGTTCGCCAGTCAAAAAGTAGTTTAAGTATTTTAATTTTTTTGGCATAGAGAGGCAACGCCAGGGATTTTGGGCCCCATAAAAAGACTGCATGTTGGGCCCCACCACCCCAGAAGATCCTATGATCTGATATGTTTTGAGGACCCTTGTCAGTCAGGGTTCCTTGGAATCACCCTTCAGTGCATTTTTCATTAAACTGAAATATGCAAGTATTTAACAGAAATTAAATACATGGTATCAGAAATATGATTATTTTTGGTATGAGAAACGTGTCCATTTATTGGTTTTGTTTTTGTTTTTTTTGAGTAGCAGTCCTTCAGCAGTGAAGAGGCTCTAGCGATGATGTCGTCAGTAATTGCTCATCTGTCCTCAGGCCCCAAGATCAGAGAGTCTTTATTATTTCAGAGAGTGGTTATTATTTCAGCCACAGAGCTAGACATGACAAACAAATAAACGTTTACTCACTTCAGGCTCAGTGTGTGTGTGTGTGTGTGTGTGTGTGTGTGTTTATATAATTAAAACTGTTCGCATATTTGTGAAATCATTCCCAGAGAATCTAACATGTCTTTCACAACTGAGAAAGACCTGTTAGATGACGGTGTTTTCAAGTACAGCCTAAAAACATGTATTAGCCCCGGTCATGGAAGATGACTGTCTTGTTTTCCCCAGGTTGTGGCTGTGGAGTTCTCAGTTGATCTTTGGGGTCAAGGTCAAAGGTTAAAATGCACATCTTTCTGAGACCCTGGGGAATTTTTTTTTTCTTCACATAATACAAGTGTCTTGGATGACAAAAAAGCATGTTGCAGTCAAAAAATATTTTCAAAAACATGATGTATTTTATTTTTATTGATTGTCCCTTGAACAGCGAGTTTCAGAATAGTGGAATACATAGATCTTGAGATTAAGGCCAGGGACTCGTGTCCCCTACAGAGGACGCCGGGTCTTAGGAGGCTGTGTACAGTCAGCTCCAGTCTCACGGCTGCTCTCGCTGTCGCAGGTCGTGTCCCAGGCGAGCGTGGGCGAGGAACACCACGTCATCCGCACCCAGTTCCGCCGAGTGGATGACTTCTTCATCCCTCCCACCAACCTCGTCATCACACACGTCAGGTACGGCGTTCAGCGAGTCTCCCGAGAGAACCGGCGACACCCTCCCGGCTTCCTCCTCACCTCGCCGCCATTTATTCGAGTCCAAACACGGCGGGGTAAATCCCCGTGACAACGCGCGTGCTCACACGTGACCCTTCCTCCTCCTCCTCCTTCTTCTCCTTCACAGATTCGGTTTCATCTTCTTGAGGTCCGAGCCCGCGGTGCACAAGATCGACCTGGAGACGTTCCACCGCGTCAAGACCATCAGCCTGAAGAACCACAGCTGCGTGCCGGCCAGCATGGCCTACACGCACCTGAGCGGGTTCTACTTCGTCCAGTGCCGGGGGGCCAACCGCACGTCCGCCGAGCCTCCCCAGCTCCTCATCGACGGCGTCACCGACTCCGTCGTCGGCCGCAACGGCGACGTGGCGGGCAGGCCGCACGTGTCCTCGGACGGTCGCTACGTGGTCACCGCGGACCCCGGGCGGCGGCGCGTCCGCGTGCAGGCGGTCAGCCTGCAGGGGGCGCTGCAGGCCAGGCGCGACCTGGAGACCGCCATGCGGGTCTCCGACCTGGCCTTCCACCCGTCCTTCGCCGAGTCCAACCAGTACACCGTGGTGGCCACCTCCGCGACGCACGGCGAGCTGCTATTCGCCGACCTGTCCACGGGGCGGAGCCAGGTCCTGGAGAACCTCAAAGACCCCGTCCCGTCCGGGTCCTGGCCCTGGAGCGGGACCAACCGGGTGGTGGTGTCCAGCGGGCTCTTCGGGCAGTACCTGGTCACCCCCGCGGCGCGCTCCCTCTTCGTGTTGGACGGGAAACAGAGCGGGCCGCACTGCGAGGTTTCGGACATCGAGAGAGGTAACACGGTGGTGTGGGTCGGGGAGGTATGAGCGGAGGAGCCCGTGGCGAAGGATTTCAGTTCACGCAAAAAAAAAACAAAAAAAAAACCGAAACGACGAAAAAAAAACAAAAAAGAGACGTTAGAAGTGATGTACATGGACTCAACCCTGGGACTGAGCAGGTGGAGCACAAACGTTGCTATTGTCCTAATAATTGGAAACAAAACAAAAAAGTTTAAAAAAAAAAAGTAATCGGAAAATCAATCGGGGAAAACACGGCAAGATGTTTTTACTGGGACAAAACGATGGATCCCTTCAGTGCAACAGTGATCTACGTGCACTTATCTAACCAGAGTTGTACATTATTGCACTTCCTTGTGTCACTGCAGATAGCCGTCAGAGGAAAGGAGAAATGGTGTTATTTTGAAACGGAACTATGCACAAAGCTCACTTTTATTTATTTATTTTCTAGAGTAATGCTTTCTTTTTTTGGTTCATGATGTCTGTCGTACACCAGTGCTGCAAATAGTCACTATAAGAAGTCTGTCTGTCTGTGTGTCGGTCCCTTTCTGAACCCAATGTCCTTTTGTTCATTGTAATTGTACATGTTCATGGTATTGTAAGTATTTTATAAAAACCTTTAATCTCAACCAGCACAGGTTGGCTTGAAACCTTGTCGTATCTTATGAAATAACGATTCTGTTGTCTTTTCGTACACTTTCCAAAGATATCTTTAAGCCCTCTCTTGACACAGCCAATATCACGCCTAGGACGAAATATTAAACGGAAAGACTGGTATTCCGCATATTCAAAAATGTCCATAATGATTATGTATGATCTGTCGCTCCTCTGGTTCATTTAACCCCAGTGATGTCGTGTGAAGTCCATTTAATTGTAAGCGTTTAGGCTCCTGCAAGAATCGATGTGCAATCCTACACAAGCGACTCCGCTGGAATGAAGACGTCTGCTGCTCTGGTCCGCCCCCCCCAACCCTAACCCTAACCCCCCCCCCGCCATCTCGCAGTGGTCAACACGGCAGCCCGTTCCAAACAAGGCTGCATGCATGCATTTGTCGTTCAGCAAAAAATGACGCATACATCGAGGTGCCATAGTTCACTGCCGCAGTCATTAAATATACCGTGTTTTTAGTCATGAGTGGTGGGGAGGGTCTCTGGGAAGTGAGAGCTGCGTAAGTTGGGGGGGGCTGTTCATGGGGGGGGGGTTTCACCACTGGCACCCATCCCAGTCCTGCCCCTCTGTGCCTGAGAACTTAAACAACCCGCTTCTTCCCCAGTTAGTAAAATCCCATTCTTCACTCTCTCCTGTCATTACCTCACATTCTAACCCACCCCACCTTCACATTGTATCTTTCACTCAAAAGTGTAAACACGGAGAGTCCTGACCTACAAAAAAAAAACATTTTTATGTGATTATCTCAGATAAGAACGTGTTGAAAAAATTTAAGCCTGTCACCTGGGAAACATCAGATAAAATTATAGGAACCAGTAGGTTTTGGGTTACTGTAAAGATGGTGAGTTTAAGACTTTTGCTTTGATTGTGGTCAGTCCTCTGTGTTTTGACCATCTGTATGAGGTGCAGTCTTTCACGGGTCTAATGACAAAGCAACTGAGCAGAGATGCTTTCGACTGCTGTGTTACATATTTAGTCAAATTTGATCCAAAATCTTTATTTAATTCCCAATTTTTTTCTCATTTAATTTGTGAATTCTGAGATCTAATCATTTCTAATTTCTGTTGGATTGCAGGAAAAAGCCCCATGTTACCCTTCAGCTGAGAAATGCCTAGTACACAAATCTAATTAGCTTGAAAAAATTGTTCTGAATTTATCAAGAGAAACATTTGGTACATTTCAAAAAGGAAGGAGGAGATGGCATCTTCAAAAGAGAAGCCGTGTAATGAATAACTGATTTTGTACTGAAACTAACTGTGATCAATCCCTTTGGTGAATTTGTAATGACCATTTCAAATAACTGTGGAACCCAGAGGAAGTACAACCGAAATGTTTAACAGAGTACCTCAGATTTTTACATTCAGATAAGACACAATGTATTTCACATCAAAGCCAGCTGTCGATATTGAATTGCAAATTCATGGTATTACAAGCTTGACAAATAGCCTTTCTTCATTCAAAAAGTAACTTTGAGGTATCCTTGTAAACAGATAAAAAAAATATCTGTTAGACCATAGCATTGAAGGTCTATAACATTATCTAGACCACTGTTGCACTGAAAGAAAAATTTTTAAAAGAAATTTTTTCACATCTGACTAATTGGTATATATGAAAAATTGAAGCTTTATGATGAAGTTACAAGGTACACGATGAAGGATTCCATAACACCTTTGTGTTGAAAGGCACCAATGTTTCTTAGCGCTCAACATTTTCAAAATGATGATAATCACAATTCAAAAATTAAAAGAAAATGGCATTTATTAACACATTTCATTTAATTTTAAGAAATCGAGATTATGTCACCAAAATGTATACATCCATTTTAAGCTTCAGTTAATTATATGTAAGAAAAATATATTCCCCATATTTAATATTTAACAACTCCAAAGAGACTGGATCAGATGAAGAAGAGAATCCCTAAAACGTGTTCATGTTAATTGTCCCCATTGCATACGAGCAGAAATAAGAGATAATGGCTTTGGGCCTAACGATGTTGGTGTGATAGACACTAGAGTCGCTGTTGTAGATAAACTGTTCTTGTTTTAGAACACGGTATAAAATTTAATTGTACAGCTTTTCATTATCAGTTTTGTGTGTGTGTTTTTTTTGGGTTTATTGGGGGGGGAGTGGTTTGTAATAAAAAAAAATTCTAATAAAACAAAAATATGTACAGCTGTGAGATAGTATAAATTCATTGGAACACATTATGAAACGTATTAAATTAGAATATTCAGGGACGGTTTTCGCCAGACGTAAATCCGGGGGAATAAGGGGCGGGGTCTAACGGCAGCGTCATTTCGAACGGTTAGCGCCGCAGAAATGCCAACCGCTGCTCGTCTTCATCAGAGCGTATTTACACTCGTCTAATGATGTCATAGCTGCCGATTTACACGCACGTGCATTAGTGCGGCGTGTGTGTTAGTTGTTGTCCCACCGGCCCCAAGTTCATCGCACAGCATCTGATTCTTTTGTAGACTTTTTTTTTTTGACTGCGTATCCATTCTTCCTCGTTTCGATGTTTCCCATAAGTCCGTTCATCTGGTGCAGCTGTGCTCGCCCAATACCGAGGCGGCAGCCATTTTTAAACTGAACGGAGTCAGCTTCTGATTGCACCTGTGGATGGCCTGACCAGCCAATGGCAAAAAAAGCTTCAAAAGGCTACAGATCCCCCCCCCCCCCCAGTCTGTGAAGAACGGCTGGTACATGGCCGCATGTCATGTGATCTAAAAGAACGTCGCCGGTGACGACACCTTGACGTCTGTACTCTTCAGAGAGCTGAAGCTAATTTCAGAGGCACATCTTGTGTAGCATCAATTGGACATTTTCAACGTCACTAAAGGTTAAAATTCTGTATATTTAGAGGATATGCCAACGCAAGGAGCCCCGAAATGTTCTTTAGGTGTGTGTGTGTGTGCGTGTGTGTGCGTGTGTTTTGATTAGGACTTTTCCGTGACTTAAATTAACCTTTAAAGGCTTTTAGCTGTCTTTTGTGCTGGTTAATCTCTATGCAACACATTTCGATCATCGAGGCAATAACTATCGTACCATTTCGTCAGCTCCAGCTCCAGCTCCAGCTCCTCCACCTCCTTCGGCCTTTTCTATAAAAGCGAGCTCATTTAGGGTCGTCCTGTCCAAGCAGGCATTGTGATGTGTGAGACTAATAACGTAGGTGTGGGCCTTTGGGTCCTAAGTTGTGGTCGTTAAGAGTAATCCATTATGGGACACTGATCCCTCTCAGTAATTGATTTCCGTTAATTATGTTCTTGGTCAGTTATTGGAATGTGGGGAAAAAATAAGAACTGAAAAAAGAACATAAGATTTTTTTTTTCCATGTAAATGTAAGAAGTAAAGGTTTCATTTAGTCACTGAGAATCTGGCTTATTTAGTGTTTATTTTATTTTTAAAAATATTTTCAACATTCAGCTTTATTTTAGGAGCTTTAGAGTATGAGACAATTTGGAAAATATTATGTTGTTTTTATTTGATTCATATGGTTTGAACCCACGTATATGAAAACAAATGTCCTTACCTCCTACCTTCCAATGATACTAAAGTCACCAGTGATGTGTTTGAATTAACAGTGGCTGTAAAGATCATTTCAACTAAGAAATATACTGTACGGTGTTGCCTGGGATGTAAACTTATCTTTTTTTTCTCCTCAGTTTTACAATAAAAAAATAAAACTATTCCTACTCCTACTGTGATTTGTATCTTTTTTTTTTTAGAGATGTTACTCTAAATATAATGCAAGAACACGGCTATGCACTCAGAAACGTACTTGTTTTTCAGAAAACACGACGCCTACTCAACAGGAGTTTAGACTCACGGCTGCTGATGCTTTCAGATGGCTTAATGGGACAGTTAAGTGTTGTCGTTGTTAGAGGTCTTAAGACATAAAAAAAAAGACTTAAGTGTAGCTTAGTGCACTGTACTAATACCATGCATCTATGTGTTCATTTGGTTCAGAATAAGTCTGAGTTCTTATAAACTGGCTTGTTAGTCAGGATAATTATTCAAAGTAAAGATGAAAAGCAAGGATTATTGGTGCATTTTAGACCAGTCACACAACGCCCACAGGCAACAAAAAAAAGTGCAAATCATAAACGATAAAATATCCAGTGTTATTTCTACTCTTAGCAACAGAGTACATGTGAGTCCAATAGGGTCCATATGTACTCTGTAAGCTGACTTAGCACCCAACATTTTTCTGTGTGAACAGTGTTCGTTATGAAACAATGGCCTGGGATCTACCAGCATTCACTTAAGATAGATTCATTTTTTTTTTTGCATCATGGTTTTTCATCACAGAGTTCAGCAAGTTCAGCGATCACAAAAAACTGTGTTTTCAAAGAAAAAAAAAACATTTTTCTGTTTGTCGAAATGTAGAATAAATGCTGACCGCATCAAGGCCAAGTTATTGTTTTTAAGAATATAATGCTGATGTAATGTTATCTCACTGACCCCTTGGCAGGAAGCTAAAGGCAATTTGATACAATGACGGCCCCAGTGGTGCATCTGGCTAGATTTGAGTCTCTGTGTGGAGTTTGCATATTCTCTCCGTGTTCTGTGTGGAGTTTGCATATTCTCCGGTGTTCTGTGGGTTTCCTCTCTCAGTCTTAATGCACGTAGCCCAGGTACCACGGTTGAAAATTAGCCTCCCTGGCCAACTCTAGCTTATTTACAGAAATGTTATTAATGTGCATTGTCCCCGAATAATAAATTTGAAATTCATTTTTTTATTTAAATCCTTGTATTGTTGACAGGGAGATGCTGCAAGGCTCTCCCTAATATCAGGACTTCCTCACTGAATTTTATCAGGGAAGTAATTTGAGCACCTTTTTAAAGATCAGTCTCTGTGAAGTGGGCTCAATGGCATTCACCATTAAAGACTACCGCTGACCTTCACTGCTAATGTAATCTATCGAATTTAGCACACAGTGTATTCAACGGTCCATTCCAGGGTGCATCTCCATTACTCAGCACAATCTGGCTGTGAAGGAATCTGCCAATACCATCAGCCCCCCCACCCCAATGTCCATCCCAACCACCCCAATGCCCCCCCCCCCCCCCATCACTGTCGGCTTCACCAGAGTCTGACCCTGTCCTGCATCTCCTGCCGGTCGTGCACGGGATCTCCCTTCACGCGTGTAATTACAGACCTGTGTGCCCCCCCCGCCTCCCCCCCCCCCATTATAAACACAGCCCCACAGTGGGCCACAAAGCTCACTCAAATGGAGTTCTGTCTGAATATATTTTTGAGGGGCGCCTGACTGGAATCGAAAAAAACGAATCTGAGAACGGATGCACAACAAGGTCGATAGGTGGAATTTGGTTTCGGGGGTGGGGGAGGGGGGGGGGGGGGGACGGTTAATATTTCAGATTGCCTGAGCATGAGAAAGAAAAAGTGAGAATATTTCAGGTTTTCTATGGGTGGCAACAAATGCAACCGCCTACAGCTGGGGTCTCCAGTCTTACCCGAAAAGGGCCGGTGAGGGTGCAGGTTTCCGTTTTTGGCCCAACACTATGACACATGTTTCTACTAATCAAGGTCTTGATTAAATACCGTGATTAGTTAATTAGTTGAATCAGGCGTCGTAGTTCTGGGCTAAAACAAAAACCTGCACCCACACGGGCTCTTTTCAGATGAGATTGGGGGACCCCTGGTCTACAGATAGAACAGGGGTGTCAAACTAAATTCACAGGGGGCTGCATTGTCTATAGGTCTTTGTGGTTTCTTTTCAGTCAGCTGCCAAATAAAGCCTTGTGAACATGGGGTGTGGATTCTTCAGCCAATCAGTGACTTAAATGAACCACTGGTGCTGAGAACACCCCAGAAACCAGCAGACAATGCAGCCCTCCAGGCCTGGAGTTTGACACCCGTGAGGTAGGTAGTAGCTCTGTCTCCCCATTAAAAGTCAAGCTTCAGCCCTCTGCTACATCTACCGCTAAGTGCGTCATGTGACTTGGCGGTTTTGACACAGCATTAAAGAGCAGTTATTCAGATATTAAGTGGCATGCATAGCAAAGGTATGTGTGGTGATGAACAGATGAGAATATACCAATACACTGTGCAGAACAGGCTCACTGCTGATGGCCTTCTGGGTAATTTTCCAAGCGACACACATTGAACATCCATCCATCCATTATCTATACTTGGGCAGTGTCGCAGGGGGTGCTGGAGCCTATCCCAGCGTGCATTGGGTGACCTTTTTGCTGTGAGGCGACAGTGCTACCCACTGCACCACCATGCCGCCCCCACATTGAACACACACAGGGCATTTTATTTTCCCCCACACATTTCTCTTTGTTACCTTTTCAACCCTATTTCAGTCGGGAAACTTGAATTCTATAATCACTCTACTGAAGCCCCCTTCTGCCAAATCGATACATGCTAAGCCCCTTGCTGGATGAGGTCGGTGAGGGGGGGGGGGGGGGGGGGGGGGGGCGGGGGCGGGGGAGGTGAGGGATTGTGGAAACAAACGTCAGAAGTGATTGAGCACTCAGGTAACTTAGCTGCACGGTGTTTATGCACCATGGCGATCCCGTGCTAATTAGCAGTCCAGGCTAATTAATTGTGGGCTAACATTCAGAGAGGCAGTTCCTCTGACATTTGCTCTGCCCTCACTAAAACGATCTTCTGCGATTCTTTCAGTTATTTAAACGCTACACAGATCACCAGGTGCAGTAAAAAGGTCCTAAAAAGGGATTTTTTGCCCTTTGATGTAGTATCTCGTATTACAAACTCGATTTGATCACGAGTGTGCAAATAAATCGTATAACAGTGTTTTTTTGTCAACAGACGCCATCATTTTGTAAAGGAGAGGATTTTTCTCTTATTCGCCTCCAATGCCCTGTGGAGTAACCGTTGGAAACCAAAAGGATTTGCTCTTCGGTCTGCTTGTGCGAGTTATAATTCGAAGCTCTGTGCTCTTTGGTGACCCTACCTGCCAATCTCCAGAACTTTGTGTGTGTGTGTCCGGAACAAAATTGCCCATAATGTAGAAGGGCTCAACAACACTTGGATCTCGTCCTCGCTCTCTTTCTCTCTCTTTTCCCATCAGGCATCACTCTCCGGCTGGTCACGGCCGGGAACGCGATTAGGAGACCACACACGCGGGCGGCCAGAAAGGAGAGCCGTGAGCATGGCGTTTTTTTTCCCACAGAGGCAAAGGGGTTCTCTCTCTCAGATCGATTAAGCGTCGCCATAACGCTGTTTTTTTTGTACGGTGCACAGATCCAAAAGTGTGCGCGCGCGTGTGGTGCTGGGATTGTACCCGCGCTGTCCTCGGCTCCGCCGTGTCCGATGGCAACGCACGGGCGGCGAGCAGGGTTTCGCTTCTTCAAACAGAAGCTTCAGCGCGTTTCACGCCTGCACGATGGACGAGGGGAACCGCGGGGACAGGATGAGTCGGGTTCGGGGCGGCACACGCGTGACACCCCCCCCCCCCCCCCAGGACTTAGCATGTGCTTGGACACGCTTAGCGGCGCGGCTGTTCGCAAATCTCCCAGCATGCAGAGGGAGGAGGCGGTCGAAGGGTCGTGCGAGATCCAGGTGGTCAGAATTGGATTTTTTTTTTTTTAAAAATGCTTTGTAAATTCCTTCAATTCCAACACCACATAGTAGTCGGATAAAAACGGGCTATCCCGCCGCGTAACCACAGGGAATGATGGTTCCCATTTCTTTTTTCAGAACGCTTGAGAAATGTTTTTAGAAGACGGCGGTAGGGAATGAGGAGCCGTGCGGACGGCCGCTAAGTGAAGTGCCGTTCCCCCTAATGGCGTTTTACATCTTCATTAGCTTCACTCCACTAGATGATCTTGGATAAAATCAACATCAGCCAAAGGCTTCTGCTGTCACTGAGCCTCAAAGACTGTTTTTTTTTTTCTCTGATTTATTAGGAAACCTTTCCAAAGGTGAAGATTAATTGATTTGTTGACTAATATTTGGTTCAGTGTGTTTGAGTAAATGAAATGCTTAACAAAGGCCATTTTTGTAGAGTTTAATTGTTTCTAATTATTATTATAATTATTATCACTAATGATAATAATCATAATCATAATCATAATAATACACTGTGTTACCTGTGTCGAGGACACATACAAGGTTTAGTATTCTGACGTGTAAATTTAACCCAAACTTGTCTTAATGAATCACATAGAAATGCTTGCTTCACAAGTACTTTGACCCTGGGTTTTCAGCAGGGGGTCTGTGGACCCCTGGGGGTTCTTGTAGGTACTGCAGGGGGTCCCTGGCAGGACTTCGTGCAATGACTACATACAGATTTGGGAAAAGAATCAAAAATATAAAACCGTATGTATAATTATAAACTCACGCTGGGGGTCCTCTGGATGCCTTTGAGGCTGGGAGGTGGTCCCTGCATCAAAAAGCCCCTGACGTAGACCCATTTTGTGTGACCATTGCCGCCCCCAAACTCTGGAATGCCCTCCCCCCTGACATCCGTACCTCTGACTCACTCACCTCCTTCAAATCACGCCTTAAAACCCACCTCTTTTCCCTAGCTTTCCCTTGATGTTTGTCTTCCCCCTTTTTTTTTTTTTTTCTCCTTCTCTGAATTGTATGTTTCCTTGTATGTATGTATATATGTATGTATGTACTACCTATTGTAAAGCGTCTTTGAGTTGATGAAAAGCGCTATATAAAATAAATTTATTATTATTATTATTATTGTTAAATATATACCTCCTGCAACACTGCTAAAATATTAAAATATGTTGTCAGATTATACGATACTGGAGCAGGACAAGGAGTGTTCCTTGTCATTCCGTCGGCCATTTTGAAAAAAGGCCAAAAGGTGGAACACTTCAAGCTCGGGAACAAACAAAAGTCTGAAAGCTACACTTAAAAAAAAAAGCCTGCAAAAAAAACCTTATAATTTTCTCCCACTTCAAACAGAAAAACAATAATAATTATCAGAAGAACACCAATAATACCGTCAAGAGCACTAATGTTCCCCCCCTCTCTGTGGCACCCACATCCTGGCAACAGCCCGGTGACTATGCCTGCAATTTCACATCATCTGTAATGTAATTTAATTAGGACAAACAGTACTTTGACCTCCGGTGAGCAGTAATTTGTTCAGGTCACCAAATATAACGACCGGGGGCCAAAGATAATTGTTTCCTAAATGTGTTCGTTTTTGAAAGCTAGTACACCATCGCACAAAGGCGGGCATTATATATAAAAAAAATAAATTAAAATAAAAAAGAGAGGGAGAAATTAAGAGCATAATTTCAGACGTTTTTAAAATTTCAGACAGTGTTTCTGTGTTTCTGAAGTGGTTTTGTCTGTGAACTAAAAGCTAATTCCACATAGGGTACATTTTTATAATTTTTTCTGAATGTTGACTGTAGAAGTGTATTTGCCTATCTGTCTGTACTGTATTTCTGTAAGCCTGTCTGTCTAAATACTTACCTAAAATGGTTGATATCAATGAATATATTTAACTATAGCAATGGATATGGATATTGCAGTTTTTTGTTGAATAATTATGCATCAGTACCAAAAAAATGCTGCAGTTTTGGTTATATGCCCTTTATATTCCATTATGGGGGAAAAATGTGAAATGTTTGAAGGGAAATGTTTATTCATTGTGTGGGGGGGGGGGGGGGTAGCTAACAGGCGAGGCTACAAATTCAAGCAAGAGAAGGCCGGCATATTTTCACTTTTTTCATTTAAATTTGGATGGATAGCATGATACTTTTAAATTTGAAGTAAGAAATTTCTTTAATATAAAATGCAGCTTAAAGTCATTCATGTTGAGTTACAGACAGTGTAGATCTTTCAACTAATACCTGCTTCACAGTCCTTAGCAAGCCCACTCATTGGACCTGTAGAGCATCTTCAAAAGAACAAGGTCTATTTGTTTCCCATAACAGGTGTATTCTGGTCCACTCTGTCAATCATAATGTATGTCAAACCCATTCTTGAAAAATTAAACATTTCAACAGCAAAATGCCTTTGGGCAGTTCCCCTCAGCGTGACGTTATTATAATATTACCAGGAAAACTATAAACAGCTTCTGGTCGGACAGATTTATGGAATGCAAGAAGAGACGAGCGGAGGAGTGAATTGATCAAGGGAGGGAAATTAAATTAGCAGTGAATCATGAGGCTCCAGAGGTGTACGCGGATGTATGATTACAGCCAATAAAACAGATAAGCCTTCTCGTTTTCGCATTAACGTTTTCCAAAATAACAATAATAAGCACCTCGAGAGAGAGCACTCAATTTGTGGACCGGCGGAAATTGAACCTGAAAATACGTTTAGCCGTGGCCCTCGTCCAAAAATAATATTTGGCTCTGACAATAGCTATTTTTCTTTGAACGCACATTGATCCGGAGAGGCCTCTTCTCTGCAGTATATTTTCCGGGGGCAGAGTAAAGTATGATTCAGACACACATTCTCGACGTTCGCAGGCGCCGATCTGTCACGTGCTCGGTACTGAGCACACAAACGCGATCGATATAACATTTTTAAGACGCCGCCACAGACGCACGCGCTATGAAAACGCGCGGCGTTCACGGCGGGTTGTTTAACGGGATTTTGAGCGTTAAATTTTTACAGTTTCTTATTTTTTTACTGTAATGTTCAACAGATGGCCAGAATATAAAGTGTTTACGTTTTTGTTCCGCCAGCCCTACCGTGCTATTTTTAAGCGCCGCAGATGTACTGAGACTTTGTTGTCAGCGAGACGTACATAAAACTGTTAGCTCGCACGACATCTATTTTGCCTTTCTGTTTCGACATCTATTTCGCTTTTGCATGTCGGCTTGACAGATGTTGACCCAGAAGCGCGCTGAATATGACCCCTGGCTTGCCCATGAACCCGTGAAACTGAGCTGAAGCTGAAACTTGAAACATATGTTTTTTTTTTTGCATTCAGTGACAGGGAGGCCGGGTGGTTATTAGTGTCCTTGGTTGTTAAGGAGCTTAGCCTAGAGCAAGGTACACACCAGGGCACAAACTGCTTCAGTGAATACAAAGCTGTATAAAAGCTGGATACTTTGTTTATTATACATCATCTTATTTGTTTATTTAAACCAGCCCATATCCCAAAAGCTGTGTAATATGTAAATAACCCTTGATAAGAACATCTGGGGGGGGGCAATGTACGTCATGTAAATCGGCCCCTAATGAAAAATTTAACATCAGATATGGGCGCCAAAGAGAAATTAAGAAATTAAGAAAAAAAGGGACACGCATATAGTCTTCCTTGACCGACATGGATGGCGTGTTTATACGCAGGTTGTGCTCATTGTCCTTCACTGTCCAATAAAGGCCTTGTTAATCCCAGCAAGCGTGCCTGAGGAAATTATAATGGGGAGGAATTTGTAAATCACTTTTTTTTAACAAGCAGTCGTTGCTATGACGGGAGATAATAAAAGTAGCTTGTCTTTTTTCTGGTCATTTAGTCGCGGCGTATTCTGCTGACCCCCATGTGCTGTGCCATGCTGTGGACGGCTGCAGGACGGGGGGGAGGGGGGGGGCGGGTGCCGGTTTCCGTGACTGGATTCGGGAAACAGAACCTCGTCCCGTACACCCCCGCTGAGGTGCCGCGCGGGGACGTCCGGGACGGGACAGGGACGGGGACGGGGACGGGGACAGAGATCGAAAACGCTGACCTTTCGTTCCCCTCTGCCGCTGCGCGCGCCGCAGGGGAGCGGCTCCCCGAAACCAGGGGCCCGGGGGAAATTTCGGCGGAGGGAGACGGACGCCCGCTGTCCGCCTGCAAGCTGAAGGTACGCGGGGGGTTCTTCTGTTAATTGCGGCGCGGGATCATTTTTGTGTGCGCGAGAGCACCTAATAAGAATGCCCTTTACGTCCGCGCCAGCAGCAGCATTCCCTCACTCATTCATCTTCTCTCGTTGGCAACGCTTCCTGGACGGGGTCCGAATGGACCCGGCACCGTTTCGGGAGCCCCGCGCACAGCCGAACTCAGCCAAGAGGTTTTTACCGTCCTGCTGCACTCGAGTCCAGCCAAACACCGAGTCATTTAAAATGAGTGTACTTTTGAGAACGCGTGTACACGCGTGTACACGCGTTTGTCAAGGATATGGCGACGCTGCCTGCAAGTGGTCAGGGTGTTTTTTTTTTTGTTTCTGCGACGTCAACGTCATTTAAAGTCCCTGAGAATTGACGAGGGTTCACCGCTTGAAGCACTGAAGAGGTCCACACCACTGAAAGTATGTCACAGAGGGCATAGAGGAGAATAAACGTGCATTTGCGTGTGCATGTGCGTGCGTGCGTGCGTGCGTGGGTGTGTGTATGTGTGTGTGTGTGTGGGGGGGTGGGGGTGTTCAAAAACGTATGTGAAAGTGTTCCAAATTTTTTCTGATATTTTTAGAAAACAGAATTTGCAAAATGAAACATAAATAAATAAATAAATCAGGGCCCATTATTATAATTCATTGGCAGGTTCCAAAGAACAAAAAATATTCAGATGAAATCCACTTTCTCCCTGGAAGGCAATGCTGTTTTTGGCAGGTTATCTTCAAAGCAATTCTTCCACCTTTCATATCCTGACACCCTCCAGCTGAGAGAAGACAACAGACAGGACATAAAAGCAACATGACTGTTAACCAGACAACACAAGTTTATCCGCAAACACCTCTGAGAAGCTGACTCCAACCAGCACGATCGTACCCAGAAATATACCCGTTAATGCTTCTCACTGCTCACTCCTTTTTAAAGTGATGGATGCTCCAGCAGCCATTTTTCATACAATGCTGCAGAATTGTCTATGGAGAGACTACATTACATTACATTACATTACATTACATTTATTTGGCAGACGCTTTTATCCAAAGCGACGTACAAAAGTGCATTTCATGGTCATGGACAACTACAAAACACAGGTTCAGTAAGATACGATACTCATTTCGTACAGCTATTTCTAGCCCAGAGCACAGTTTAGTTCACACAGTGAACACTATTCTGACCTAACTTATGCCAAGCATCTGACCTATTATGAGGGTCTCAGTTTAGTGCTGTAGAAATATTTAAAATCTCTACATATAAATATGTAAAATTGTATGCATTTACACAAGCTAAAAAGACATGCTTAGGTGAGTAGTTACTACAATTTATTTCCAAAAATGGATGGAGATTCTACCTTTCTACAAGCCTATATATTTTTTCCAGCGCTCCATTTAAACAACACTGCTATTTTTGTTAAACCGCCTGTGTTTGGGGTAATTTGTTTGGGGGTGTTGGACAGATGGTAAACACCAGGATCAATAAAGGGAAATGAGTCTTCAGCCTTCCAGCTGCAGGGACCGTTCCGGATTAAAATTTCACGTGTATCGTACACGTTTTTGTGTTCAGTTTTGCTCCTCCGTCAATTTAAAACGCATCCAAACGAAGGCCGCTCTCAATTAGTTTCTCTGCTTCCCATGGTTAACCTTTCGAAGGGCACAACAAATTATATCAAAAAAGAAACAACCACATAAAACTACTGTTATAATAGCACGAGGGAAGGGAACGTACAGGAAGCCCAGTCAGCTTCGGTCCAAAACAATTACAGGTGCCCTTGCTGTAGGGGAGTCACAGCAAACCAAAAAAATGTAAGGAAATGGATATTGATCAAAATGGCCAAAGTGACGTAAAGATCAGCATCCAGGCACCTGTGTGCTTAAAAACCTTTAGCGCAGGCAGATCAGTGAGTTAAAAAGCTGAGGCTAACGCCATCATCATCATCATCATCACCTGAGAGTGGCTTTCTTCCTCATCCTGCTCTTTCTTCTCATTCCCCTGATGCGAAGCCGCGGTATATGAAAGAAAACATCTACAATCTCCTGTGGAGCACGCTGTCTCTACGATGAACATGCAGCTTAATTGGCCGCAAACGTGGGATGCAATTTTAGTGTTTGTTTGTTTTGTTGTTGTTTTTGTTGTTGTTGTTGTTGATTGTTTGGATCAATACCGCGCAGGTGAACAGATCTTTAATACGTCAGGATTTACTCATCCTATTCAGTCAGTCCACGGTGTCAACTAATGCAGAAGGTATATGTGTCCGTGCTGCTTTGACCCAAATAAACAGGCCCACAGAATAACAGCCACTGTATGCGTATGAGCTACTGCCATTTGTGGCAGTATAACGGTGATGGAAAATCACTTGAAAAGACAATGTGATGATAATAATAATAATGATGATAATAATAATAATAATAATAATAATAATAATAATAATAATAATTGGGCAGCATGGTTGTGCAACGGGTAGCACTGTCGCCTCACTGCAAGAAAGTCCTGGGTTGGAGTGTAGGCCTACATTGAAATAATTAACATGACTG
The DNA here is from genome assembly GCA_025169545.1 of Anguilla japonica. Classification (NCBI taxonomy): domain Eukaryota; kingdom Metazoa; phylum Chordata; class Actinopteri; order Anguilliformes; family Anguillidae; genus Anguilla; species Anguilla japonica. Next base: position 2,986,356 of record CM045891.1, read on the forward strand.
AAATTTGCAATATTTGAACTGCTAACCCAGGTAGCGTGTAAACAAGCTAACAAGCATAATATGGAGGGAGCCAGTTGGATAGCACATTGGTTTTGTTAACAAATTGACAATGAAAAGCTAAGAGCTGAGCCTGTGCACATTAGCCTCCTCTTGAAAATACTCGACCTTACCTCTGCTGGGAGGTCACTCCAAGGTTGCGGTGCTACATTTGAGAAAGTTTTTCCTCAGTTTTTTAAATTTATTTTTAAACAGAACAGTTTCCATTTTTCCCCATTCAGCTTTGGAAGAAGGATTCCTGTGATCCCTGATTTTGTTAAAAATATGCAAATCCAGAACTGCAACTGCTAAAGATGGACTGAGATTATTAGTATAAGAAAAACACACACACACACACACACACACACACATGCACACACACACCCATACACACCATCGCATTGGATTTGGACATGTTAAGGTGTAATATTAATGAGCTATTTCCGATTCACACCCTGTTCACCGTTCACTTTTAATATCCTTCACCAGCTCTGGGCACTGTATGAACACAAAAAAAAAAAAACTGAAAAACAGTGAAATATGACTGCATATTCCCCACATCTCTGAAAAGCTGAGAAGTGCTCGCCCCATAAATCAAGCACCACGTTAGCACCTGATTAAACGGCACGGTAATGTTAAGAGACGTTTTCGCGGGTCTAGTTCAGGTCTGACATGTTCCGACATGGGAAGGCGTTGGCAGCTTTACATTTTCAGTGAGCTAATAAGTGTGCGTGCGTGCGCGCGTGCGTGTGTGCGTGCGCGCGTGCGTGCGTGTGTGTGCGCAAGACTGGAATGTGCGAAAGTGTAGAGCGCTCTAACAAATGCTTCTCCCTCTCCACTTTTCACACCTCGACAACGGATAATCAATTTAACAGCTAAGGCAGAGGTAGCCTATTATTTATTTATGCACTGACTTCCCCACCTTGGTGGATCCTCATTAAATATAATTATTGAGAGATAATCCTGCTTCTCAGGATAGGCTCCACGTCAGGGCCTACACGATCCTACATCTAGGCACAGACTGTGCGTCATGTTGTGTGCGTTTGGGTATACGTTGTCTGTGTTACCCTGTTTGAGTATATGTGTGTGTGTCTGTTTGGGTGCATGTTGTGTGCATTTGGGTATATGTTGTCTGTGTTTCCCTGTTTGGGTATATGTTGTCTGTGTTACCCTGTTTGGGTATATGTTGTCTGTGTTATCCTGTTTGGGTATATGTTGTCTGTGTTACCCTGTTTGAGTATATGTGTGTGTGTCTGTTTGGGTGCTTGTTGTGTGCGTCTGTTTGGGTATATGTTGTCTGTGTTACCCTGTTTGAGTATATGTGTGTGTGTCTGTTTGGGTGCTTGTTGTGTGCGTCTGTTTGGGTATATGTTGTCTGTGTTACCCTGTTTGAGTGTATGTGTGTGTGTCTGTTTGGGTGCATGTTGTGTGCGTTTGGGTATATGTTGTCTGTGTTACCCTGTTTGAGTATATGTGTGTGTGTGTCTGTTTGGGTGCTTGTTGTGTGCGTCTGTTTGGGTATATGTTGTCTGTGTTACCCAGTTTGAGTATATGTGTGTGTGTCTGTTTGGGTGCTCGTTTTATATACATTTGTAACCCCATACTCTTTGTTTTATTTCAAATCCAATGTGCTGGCGTACCTTAGCTTTTCATTTCGCTGTACGTACTCCGAAAATATCTTTGAAAGACACATGCAGACATAGCAAAGTTAAAATATTAGGGTGGGAACTAAGATCAAAGAGCCAGTGCTAATCTACAAATGGCGCTAGTGTTTCAGGAGCCACTGACCTGTTTCATTTAAGTTCATACAGAACTGTCATAACACAGTACTGTGGAAGTTTGACTGAATCATATCCTTTCAAAATATTATTTCAATGAAAAACCTCTAACTGTAGTCAATACAGATTTTTTGAGGGGGAAAAAACAAGAGTGTTGACAGATGTGGTAAACAGGCTTGGCAACTCTCTATAATACTACGTACACTCAGAATTTTTCAATATTTATTTACTCATTAAAAAGTCCAACCAATTCTATTTTGCTGCTGGATACAAGCTGGAGCCAACTCTGCCATGACGAAATTTGCATATGTCTCTCAGCAGTTCCCTCAGACCATACCCTTTTAACCGTTCTCCTCCCTTTGATATAATTAAATCAAAGACAATATGCGCATGCATTTATTTTCCAATTCCCGAAAAAAAAGGCGCCGGACTGGCAGGGGCTTTTTTTTTTTTAGCGAGGCGCAGTTCGGCTTCTCTCCCAACTCGGTCCGTCGGAGCGGGGGCAGGAATCAATAAGTCATCAGCCCCCCGAGAAACACGCGAGAGAAAAAAAACAAACAGGCGATGATCTGCGGACACGCCGCGGACCGGTCGCGCGCGGCGGCGGCGGCTGCTGCTGCACGCGCTCGGAAATGAATGAAAACCCAGCGAGCGAGCGAGCGAGCGCTGAACCGGGAAACCTCGCTCGCCCGCGCCGCTGCCTTTAAGGAATCGATCGCGGGGGGGACTCTCGATCGACGGAACCCTCGCTTTAATTTCGACATCGATAATCAAGCGGCAGTGTTGTTCTGCTTCTGTCCTGCTCTGATGAGAGAGAGAAGAGAGAGAGAGAGGCAGTTTAAAGTTTCGTGGCACAATCATGCTTCGGCCAGTAACTTCGTGATTAGTTAGCTCACTTGTGGTAATGATCCTGAAATATACCATGCAATGCGTAGGCCTTTGTTTATATAAATCACCAACAGAAATAAATACAGAGCCTGTAAAATGGAGCCTTTACTATAGTAGGTCTCATTTTTACATTAAAAAACCGTTGTATTAGACCAGATTAATTGTTATTATGAGGGTAAACGAGTGGAGCGCCCTTGATTAACGAGTTAGGCCACACCCCATTTGAACAGACAGTGACACATACCTCGCCATACCTTTAAAAAAAAAAAAAAAAAAGATAAGCATTTTATTTATTAATATAAATAAGCTTTGGAACATACATTTTCTTTCATTCATTTTCAGTTAGATGTGCCCGGCAGCCATAAATCTGTGCATTGACACGATGTGATTAATTTACCCAGAGGCCAACAGTAATGGAGCATTCTGGACTGCTGCTCGGAATCTTTAACTCACCCCCGCGCGCTTTATTAATGGGCTCACGATCGAGGCGCTTTTTTATTTATTTATTTATTTATTTATTTTGCGTAATTATACTATTCGGAAGCTTTTACTGAGCCGGGCTTTCCGTTGATTACTGTCATTGTGACATTTGTTACTTTCTGACAAGGGTTTGAGCTCAGAGGTTGCCGCCATTTGAGGGCTTTCTCCCCACGAGAGATTTTTTTTTTTTTCTCATGTACCTGCTATTTGGGGGGTTCAGGCCTGGTGTTTGCTCTGTTTGCTCTGTCTCTTGTCTTGCTGCTCTGTAAAGCGTCTTTGTGACAGTTCTCTGTAAAAAGCGCTATTCAAATAAAATTGAACTGAATTGAATTGAAGAAGTTTATGTGTGCATAACACACAGAAGGACAAGGGCTCTGATCCATACTTTCTTCAGTTCTCTGTGCGTGGAGACCAACAGACCCGGTCAATGTGAAAGAAAAGCTTCTTTCTTTTACCCTCCTATTAACCATATATAATTCCTCAGCTTCCTCCAGGGTATTAAACATGTATTAAATGTAGTAACAAGTAGTTTAGGCAAAAAAGAAAGAATTATCATCAACAAATTGATTGCAGTATATCATTGTTGACAAATAAAGCATTTGCCAATTGCAAAAAAAAAAAAAATTCATATGTACCAAATACCAAAATCACATGTAACTTAATGACTTCTAGGGCAGATGTGTACTTAGTATCATATCACATATGTAATTATTACTATTATTCTTTTCGTTACAAATAGAGTATAATTCTCAATCCTGTCACCTGAAAGGCTGGTTACAGCAATCACAAAACCAAGCTCTTAAATCTAAATGTTTTCACAGCACCAAATACAAGCACACACTGGTGCTCAATACAATTCTAAGATTGTTTTACCAAAAGGATTTTTTCAATTGTAATTTCTACATCTTTGTTGTTGCTTGAAATGCATTTGCCTTACTCTCTGGGTTTACGGAAAAAAGAAAACCCATTTCACAACAAAGGAGAAATGCCGGCACTGGCCGTCTTGTCTGAGCGAATATGATAAACAGACCTTTCTATCTGTTATCAGATTTCATTTCTTTGATGGTTTCTTTGGGAAATATAATGCGGTTAACTTGAATGATGTATGTCTGGTGCTTGCTCCGAAAACACCCTTTCTGTGTTCTTCAAATGTTGTTGAGACAAGCTAATACTTTCAGGAGGCGCAGGAGTAAATTGAGTTATCAACAAAAAAAAAAAAATAAGTCAAGCGCAAGAGGAAAAAAAACCAAACCCCAACCATCTAAAGTGAGGAGCCGATTAATAAAGCACACCTCTCTTTTCTGTCGTCCCTGGAGATTTCACAATTCTATCACTCTGCACTCTACTACTGGCTGGAACAAAACAATTAGCATGTGTATCTCATATTAATTAATTCTCACAACAGTTCATGCTATTCTTTCTTTTGACTTGATGAGCGGATGAATGTATACTGGTGTTTTTTTATTATTATTTAGTTTTTTTTTCTTTGCCTGGTGTCTCGACACACGTGCTGTTTGAAGATTTGTGGAGTCGGAGGGAACGGTAATTGCATTAACATCACAAGCTGTCACTCAAATCACCCATCTGTGTTTTTGTTCAAAGAATCAACTACGCATAAAGATTAACGAGCAGAATAAGGTGTTAAAACTGGATAAGGTTGGAAAAAAAAATCAATTAAAAGTTGTTTTATGTTAGCCGGAGGGCTGCTTGAGGGTGGTGTGTGGGGGGTGGGGGTGGGGGTGGGGTTGGGGTGTTATTTGGGTCGGGTGGGGGGTGGCAGTCTATTTCACATCAGTGGAATTATAAGTGATTTATTGCCGAATTCCTCGGCTGAGTCAGACGTCTGTTCAGAAGATGGCGGTAATGAAAGGGGTCTGACAGCCTTTGCCCCACAGAGTCATTTCAGTTTGCCCCACAGAGTCATTTCAGTTTGCTTGGTGGTTTTTGAGCAGAGTCATCTGCAGCTCTGGCTGAAACCATGGGAACCAGTCCGATGGTAGAGCCTGTGCACAGAGCACAGTGAAGCACCATTTATTTTAATAAATGGTCCACTGTGTGCACAAAATTTGATTTAATGTGTAGAATGCACAACAAAATGTTGTGCACAGAGTTATATACTGTATATGCACTATATGACCAAATGTATCTGGACACCCCTTGGTCTGGCGCTGCTTTTCATGGCTTGGGCTAGGCCCCTTAGTTCCAGTGAAGGAAAGTCTTAATGCTACAGCATACAACAACATTCTAGAGGATCCTGTCCAATGCTCTGGGGAAGGCACTTTCTTGTTTCAGCATAACAATGCCCCCGGGCACACAGTAGAAATGGTTTTGTCGTGAACGATGTGGAAGAACTTGACTGGCCTGCACAGAGGCCTGATCTCAACCCCATCCAACACCTTTGGGATCAATTGGAAAGCTAACTGCGAGACAGGCCTAATCTCCCAATCAGTGCACGACCTCACTAATGCTCTTCTGGCTGAATGGAAGCAAGTCCCTGCAGCAATGCTCCAACATCTAGTTTAATGCCTTCCCAGAAGAGTGGAGGTTGTTATAGCAGCAAAATGTGGCCCAGCTCCATATTAATGCCCATAATTTCAGATGAGATGTTGGATGTCAGGTGTACACACACTTTCAGCCATGTACTGTATTTTTTCATTAACAGCAACACTGTGCAGTAGACCCTTAATGTTAAGGTGTCAACTCAATTGACTTACATCAATTACATATTTTTAATCAGTGATGTGAAAGAGCATACTGTATTGCAATACTGTATTGCAAAATTTGTTTCCAAGTGGATTCCATCTGCAAACTAAGCTATACTAATTACAACTGACAGCTCTAGGAACTTTGAGTCTGGCTATAAAAGTCTAACATCTGAAATCATTAACACAAACGCACCAAAGAATAAGCATCGGCCATTTCAATCTTCTAGTCTTTCCAATGCAAGCGTAATAATTTTCCGAGACATAAAGTGTCCTTATATAATAAAACTGTAAACGGAGGCATAAAAATATTGCTTATTGGATGGCTACAATCTGTGTATTGCAGTTCATTCAAATTAAAATAATGGACTTAGTGCTCTCACTATTTTATCGCTAAGGAGTAAGAAAGGGACCCAGTCAGATTTAACGATGAAATGTTGACTGAAGTCCAGGCCATGGACCATATGAGCTACAGCACTGGCCTAATTGTGATTTGTGGAAATATACTCAGATCCTCCCCCCAAGTCATTGTATTTTCTATTGTAATTTTTTCCTCTATATATTTAGGACCGGGGGGCGTGAGCGGTAATGGGGTTCTTTTTTTTTTTTTTTTTTTTTTTTCCCGTAAGGACTGCTGAGAAATGCTGATGGCGGGCGGCCCTTCTAAATCACGGAGAGAGTTTCGCCTCTCCGGTCCGCTGATGGCAAACGCAGACAAATCGCTGTCGATTAGCCGGATGAGGCCGAGACTGATCGCGGCTTCGCCCAGAGGGATGTTCTTCCCCGAGGCCGAACCTCTCGGCCACCGGCCCATCCGTCTCGGAACCGAGCCAAGTTCCCGCGAGGAGTGGCTGCAGTAAAGACGTGCTTTTATCCAGGAGACTGGAAATGAGAGTGAGCAGGCAGGTAAAATGGTGAGGGGTAGTTTTTTTTTAATTTTTTTTTTTTAAAACATCCTTCAGTTAATGAATACACAAATCTGGCCCTCGAATCCAGTCGCTTTTGAGACGCCACATGCAGAAACGCAGTCGCTAGACTTGGGCCTCACTTTCAGAAAATCTATTTTTATTGGTGACCCGCAAGCCTTCAGAGGATAATTAGCCATCGGAGCGGAGCTGCAAATGTTACAATGTTCTTTGTTAATCTGCAGGAGGCCTAATTAAAAAATGGATAAACTATAATATTTTACACCTTACCTGGTTGCATTCTGCCAGGCCATGATAGTCAAATGTGGTTGTGATGGAGATAGCTTTTACCATTCTTTCAACAAGAAAACAATACTGTCAGCAGCCTGTCAAAAAGAAATGTGGCACAAGCTCAGAGTCGATTAATTTTTTGTTCTATAAATAAATTCAGATGTGTATCACACATGGTTTTAAATTGCAGCAATAATTTGTTTTGTGGAAGAAAAAAAAAGATTTGCATTGAACAGTGAGGAAAATGTTGATTGGATCCAAGCTCATAATCTCTGTAAATTGTGAATTGATTTTGTGCATTGCTTGATTTGATAACAGTTTTGATTGTTTGTCGAAAAATATTACCAAGCTATTTCAAAATGTCATTATGAGTACCTACGTTTGGATGCAATTAATTGAAATTGCATCCAATGCGAGTCAGTCTGTACAATTTAAGCCTAGCAGCAAGTCAGTGTAATATAATGAGGAACTGGCCTTGTAACCTAAAAGGTCACAGGTTCAATTCCTGGGTAGAACATTGCCGTTGTACCCTTGAGCGAGATACTTAACCTGCGTTGCTTCTGTGTCTATCCAGCTGTGGATATACACAGGATAAGAGCATCTTCTAAATGCCTGTAATGTAAATGTAAATATAAATGTAAATGTAAGAGGAGGATGACTCTGAAAATTGTGATGTGAAAATCTCGCCCTTCCTCACTCCCTCCGTTTAATTGCGAAGATGTCTGTTCTAACTGCCGTTCCTTCGTTAACTCGCCTCACCGCACTCCTCAAAAAAAAGTATCGCACTTCTCAGCAGGCCGAACGTCGTCTGTCGCTAACCATTTTCATTCACCTTGCGCTAGCGAAATGTGGCACCTTATGACACCCTCAGAGCCTCCTCCTACCATCGAGGAGGAACGCGCGATTAAAGTGCAGCGGGGGTAAAGCGTTCGCTGCCTTTCTTTGAAGTTGCGCGCGATCGGCGGCGTCGTTGCGGGGCGATAGCCTCGTTAGCATGGGGCGATAGCCTCGTTAGCACGGGGCGATAGCCTCGTTAGCACGGGGCGATAGCCTCGTTAGCACGGGGCGATAGCCTCGTTAGCACGGGGCGATAGCCTCGTTAGCACGGGGCGATAGCCTCGTTAGCGTGAGGCGCGTCTCTCCTCGTCCGCGCGTCCGTCCATTTTTTCGCCACTGCCGACGGTAACGAGGGCCGCGAGCTCTGAGGTGGGGGGGTTTTACCTGCCACGCTGATCGGTCAATCGCTGGGCCCCTCCCCTTCCTCCCCTCCTTATATCTCTGCGTATTATACTCCCAAGAAAATCTTCCTTATAGACTGTATGCATACAAAATCAGACAATGAGTGGTTTTGTGCTGGCGTGTGTTTGAAAGGTGTATCTATGATTTTACTGACAACTCTTATTTTTTGCCGTAGGTTTTCTTATGCTCTAGTTTCTGACCACTGTGATATTTTAACTTTTTAACTTTTTGGTTTTTTTTTTTTTAGAGCAGAAAAAAAGAGTCCATATCATTAATGATAAGAGGTTAATAGGATTCCAATGATCTGATGTCCTCGTCGCTGCCTTCTCAGATACTAAGATCGGGAGATTTCCAGACACTCTCTGGCGTTAGCAAACACCATCCTCCTGATGCCCTTTTCACAGAGAAAAGGTCAGATCAGATGCTGAGGAACTCCAGTCGCAGAGGAAGAACAGGGCATCTGATTGGTCACATTTTATATGCTGGTGCACAGTCACTGGTTCACCTGAACTGAACCTCGTTCACAGCCCTTATTGTAGTCCTTAAGCCAACGCTTAAGGACTACAATTCCCATGATGCACCAGTGCTGATGACTCAAATGCGCCATCTGTGTGTTGTTTTCTTTTTTTTTTTTTTTTTTTTATTTACAGGTCTGAAGGTAGTATATACATACCCAGCATGCTTTTGGCATGTGATAGCACCTGCCCATCGCAGCACACTTTCACACTCGCAGTCAGAGGGAACCTTGATCCGATCTCACACAGCGAGCGTTGCAGACGCAAGGCCTGGTGGGTAAGAGCGATTGAAAACACTGCCGCTGGCATTTGTTCGCCCGTACCGGCGGCGCGGTTAACAATACGCGCGACGGCGGCACTCAAGCCCATCATCCGGCTGCCTTCAGGACATTAATCACGGGGCTGCAATTACCCACAAACACCTACTCTCCATCAGGTGAATGGGCGGCCCGCGAGCTGACAGGAAGTGAGAGAGGAAGTGGATTGATGGAATGCTGAAAGAGAGGGGGGAGGGCGCGATCATTGGGGGGGGGGGAGCAGGTATGACAAGGTGATGCATCACAGCCCAGATCGGCAGACCGGTATGCGTCACCCGCGAGGTTGCTGCGATTCGACGGGGTGCTTAGAAGCCCAGACGCACAGCGCAATTTCCCGGACAACATCGGAGGTGCAAAACAGCCACCTGCAAATTCGCACCACGCTTTTTTTTATTTCGACGAGGGAATTCGCACAGCTGTGAGACAGAGCCTGCTTGTGAAAAAAAAAGATGTTTATCTGTTATTCCTCAACTGTGAGATGGGGGGAGGATGAGCACAATGATAGATTATCCTGTTAATCGCATATATTTAAATGCATACAAAGCATGAATACAAATTTTGAGAGTAATAAATAGCATAACCTTTTTAAAAAAATGAAATTAAAGCAGTTGAATTGTCATGGATGAGGCTGTTACTATCTCATGCATGTACTGCATGTAAAATAAGTGAGGGGTTATTAAATTAAAAAAAATGTGTTTTTCATTGAAGTATATAACAAACATAAGGAAATCACAGTCAGTGGGTCGTGCTGAAGTCCTGTAGCTGTAACCCTAACCCTAAATAAATGTGATTGTAACCCAAGCCCAAACCCTAACCCTAGATGTAACCCTAATCCTAACTCTAGCTGTTACCCTAACCCTAACCCTAGCTATAATCGTAACCCAAACCCCAGCTGTAACCCTAACCCTAACCTTAGCAGTATCCCTAAACCTAACCCTAACCCTAGCTGCAAACCTAACCCTAACCCTAGCTGTAACCCGAACCCAAACCTCACCTATGACCCTAACGCTAGCTGCAACCCTAACCCTAACTCTAGCTGTAAACCTAACCCTAACCCTATCTGTAACCCTAACCCTAACCCTAGCTGTAACACGAACACTAACCCTAACCCTAGCTGTAACACGAACACTAACCCTAAGCCTAGCTGTAACCCTAACCCTAACCCTAGCAGTGACCCTAACCCTAACTGTAACCCTAACCCTAACCCAAGCTGTAATCTGAACCCTAACCCTAACCCGAACAGCAAACCTAAACCTATCCCTATCTGTAACCCTAACTCTAACCCTAGCTGTAACCCTAACCCTAACCCTAGCTGCAACCCTAACCCTAACCCTAGCTGTAACCCTAACCCTAACCCTAGCTGTAACCCTAACCCTAACTTTAGCTGCAACCATAACCCTAACCCTAGCTGCAACCTTAACCCTGACTCTAGCTGTAAGCCGAACCCTAACCCTAGCTGCATCCCTAACCCTAACTCTAGCTGTAATCCTAACCCTTACCATAGCTGCAACCCTAACCCTAACCCTAGCTGTAACCCTAACCCTAACCCTAGCAGCAACCCTAACCCTAATCCTAGCTGTAAATCCTAACCCTAATCGGAGATGCAACCCTAACCCTACCTCTAGCTGTAACCCTAACCCTAACCCTAGCAGTGACCCTAACCCTAACTGTAACCCTAACCCTAACCCAAGCTGTAATCTGAACCCTAACCCTAACCCGAACAGCAAACCTAAACCTATCCCTATCTGTAACCCTAACCCTAACCCTAGCTGTAACCCTAACCCTAACCATAGCTGCAACCCTAACCCTAACCCTAGATGTAACCCTAACCCTAACCCTAGCAGCATCCATAACCCTAACTCTAGCTGTAATCCTAACCCTTACCATAGCTGTAACCCTAACCCTAAACCTAACTCTAGCAGCAACCCTAACCCTAACCCTAGCTGTAACCCTAACCCTAATCGGAGATGCAACCCTAACCCTACCTCTAGCTGTTACCCTAACCCTAACCCTAGCTGTAACACGAACCCTAACCCTAACCCTAGCTGCAACCCTAAACCTAACTCTAGCTGTAACCCTAACACTAGCTCTAACTCTAACCCTAACCCTAGCAGCAACCCTAACCCTAGCTGTAACCCTAACCCTAACCCTAGATGCAACCCTAACCCTAACCCGAACAGCAAACCTAAACCTAACTCTAGCTGTAACCCTAACCCTAGCAGTGACCCTAACCCTAATCCTAACTGTAACCCTAACCCTAACCCAAGCTGTAATCCGAACCCTAACCCTAACCCTAGCAGCAACCCTAATCCTATCCCTATCTGTAACCCTAACCCTAACCCTAGCTGCAACCCTAACCCTAACCCTAGCTGTAACCCTAACCCTAACCCTAACCCTAGCTGTAACACGAACACTAACCCTAACCCTAGCTGCAACCCTAAACCTAACTCTAGCTGTAACCCTAACCCTAACACTAGCTGTAACCCTAACCCTAACCCTAATCCTAGCAGCAATCCTAACCCTAACCCTAGCTGTAACCCTAACCCTAACCCGAACAGCAAACCTAAACCTATCCCTATCTTACACCCTAACCCTAACCCTAGCTGTAACCCTAACCCGAACCCTAACCCTAGCTGCAACCCTAACCCTAACCCTAGCTGTAACCCTAACCCTAACTTTAGCTGCAACCCTAACCCTAATCCTAGCAGCAACCCTAACCCTAACCCTAGCTGTAACCCTAACCCTAACCCGAACAGCAAACCTAAACCTATCCCTATCTGTAACCCTAACCCTAACCCTAGCTGTAACCCTAACCCTAACCCTAGCTGTAACCCTAACCCTATCCCTATCTGTAACCCTAACCCTAACCCTAGCTGCAACCCTAACCCTAACCCTAGCTGTAACCCTAACCCTAACTCTAACCCTAGCTATAACACGAACACTAACCCTAACCCTAGCTGCAACCCTAAACCTAACTCTAGCTGTAACCCTAACCCTAACACTAGCTGTAACCCTAACCCTAACCCTAACCCTAATCCTAGCAGCAACCCTAACCCTAACCCTAGCTATAACCCTAACCCTAACCTGAACAGCAAACCTACACCTATCCCTATCTGTAACCCTAACCCTAACCCTAGCTGTAACCCTAACCCTAGATGCAACCCTAACCCTACCTCTAGCTGTTACCCTAACCCTAACCCTAGCTGTAACACGAACCCTAACCCTAACCCTAACTGTAACCCTAACCCTAACTCTAGCTGTAGCCCTAACCCTAACCCAAGCTGTAATCTGAACCCTAACCCTAACCCTAGCAGCAACCCTAACCCTATCCCTATCTGTAACCCTAACCCTAACCCTAGCTGTAACCCTAACCCTATCTGTAACCCTGACCCTATCTGTGACCCTAACCCTAACCCTAGTTGTCACCCTAACCCTAACCCTAACTGTAACCCTAACCCAAGCTGTAATCCTAACCCTAACCATAAACCTAACCCTAACTCTAGCTGTAACCCTAGCCCTAACCCTAGCTGTAACTCTAACCCTAAACCAAACCCTAGCAGCAACCCTAACCCTAGCTGTAACCCTAACCCTAACCCTAGCTGTAACACAAACCCTAACCCTAACCCTAACCCTAACCGAAACCCTATCCCTAACTCTAGCCGTAACCCTAACCCTAACCCTAGCCGTAACCCTAACCCTGACCCTAACCCTAGCTGTAACCTTATCCCTTACCATAGCCCTAGCAGCAACCCTAACCCTAACCCTAGCTGTAACCATAACCCTAACCCTAGATGCAACCCTAACCCTAACCCTAGCTATAACCCTAACCCTATATGCAACTCTAACCCTAAGCCTATCTGCAACCCGAACCCTAACTCTAGCTGTAACCCTAGCCCTAACCCTAGCTGTAACCCTAACCCTAAACCAAACCCTAGCAGCAACCCTAACCCTAGCTGTAACACAAACCCTAACCCTAACCCCAACTGAAACCCTATCCCTAACTCTAGCTGTAACCCTAACCCTAACCCTAGCCGTAACCCTAACCCTGACCCTAACCCTAGCTGTAACCTTATCCCTTACCATAGCCCTAGCAGCAACCCTAACCCTAACCCTAGCTGTAACCCTAACCCTAACCCTAGATGCAACCCTAACCCTAACCCTAGCTATAACCCTAACCCTATATGCAACTCTAACCCTAAGCCTATCTGCAACCCTAACCCTAACTCTAGCTGTAACCCTAGCCCTAACCCTAGCTGTAACCCTAACCCTAAACCAAACCCTAGCAGCAACCCTAACCCTAGCTGTAACACAAACCCTAACCCTAACCCCAACTGAAACCCTATCCCTAACTCTAGCTGTAACCCTAACCCTAACCCTAGCCGTAACCCTAACCCTGACCCTAACCCTAGCTGTAACCCTAATCCTAACCCTAGCTATAACCCTAACCATAACCCTAACCCTTGCAGCAACCCTAACCCTAACCCTTGCTACAACCATAACCCTAACCCTTGCTACAACCCTAACCCAAACCCTAACTGTAACCCTAACCCTAACCCTAGCTGTAATCCTAACCCTCACCCTAACCATAAACCTAACTCTAGCTGTAACCCTAACCCTAGCTAACCCTAACCCTACCCCAAGCTGTAACCCTAACCCTAACGCTAACTTTAGTAGTAACCCTAACCCTAACCAAAGTTGCGACCCTAACCCTAACGCTAGCTGTAACCCTAACCCTAAATCTAGCTGTAATCCTAACCCTAACCCAAACCCTAGCTCTAACCCTAACCCTAGCTGCAACCCTAACCCTAACACTAGCTGTAACCCTAACCCTAACCCTAGCTGCAACCCTAACCCTAACCCTAGCTGTAACCCTCACCCTAACTTTAGTTGCAACCCTAACCCTAACCCTAAGCCAAGCAGCAACCCTAACCCTAACACTAGCTGTAACCCTAACACTAACCCTAACCCTAACTGTGACCCTAACCCTAACCCTAACACTAGCTGTATCCCTAACCCGAACCCTAGCTGCAACCGTAACCCTAACCCTAGCTGTAACCCTAACCCTAACTTTAGCTGCAACCCTAACCCTAACTCTAGCTGTAACCCTAACCCGATCCCAAGCTGCAACCCAAACCCTAATCCTAAACCTAACCCTAGCTGTAACCCTATCCCTAACCATAGCCCTAGCAGCAACCCTAACCCTAACCCTAGCTGTAACCCTAACCCTAGATGCAACCCTAACCCTAACCCTAGCTATAACCCTAACCCTATATGCAACTCTAACCGTAACCCTATCTGCAACCCTAACCCTAACTCTAGCTGTAACCCTAGCCCTAACCCTAGCTGTAACTCTAACCCTAAACCAAACCCTAGCAGCAACCCTAACCCTAACCCTAGCTGTAACCCTAACCCTAACCCTAGCTGTAACACGAACCCTAACCCTAACCCTAACCCCAACTGAAACCCTATCCCTAACTCTAGCCGTAACCCTATCCCTAACCCTAGCCGTAACCCTAACCCTGACCCTAACCCTAGCTGTAACCCTATCCCTTACCATAGCCCTAGCAGCAACCCTAACCCTAACCCTAGCTGTAACCCTAACCCTAACCCTAGATGCAACCCTAACCCTAACCTTAGCTATAACCCTAACCCTATATGCAACTCTAACCCTAAGCCTATCTGCAACCCCAACCCTAACTCTAACTGTAACCCTAGCCCTAACCCTAGCTGTAACCCTAACCCTAAACCGAACCCTAGCAGCAACCCTAACCCTAGCTGTAACACAAACCCTAACCCTAACCCCAACTGAAACCCTATCCCTAACTCTAGCTGTAACCCTAACCCTAACCCTAGCCGTAACCCTAACCCTGACCCTAACCCTAGCTGTAACCCTAATCCTAACCCTAGCTATAACCCTAACCATAACCCTAACCCTTGCAGCAACCCTAACCCTAACCCTTGCTACAACCATAACCCTAACCCTTGCTACAACCCTAACCCTAACCCTAACTGTAACCCTAACCCTAGCTGTAATCCTAACACTCACCCTAACCATAAACCTAACTCTAGCTGTAATCCTAACCCTAGCTAACCCTAACCCTAGCTGTAACCCTAACCCTACCCCAAGCTGTAACCCTAACCCTAACACTAACTTTAGTAGCAACCCTAACCCTAACCAAAGTTGCAACCCTAAACCTAACGCTAGCTGTAACCCTAACCCTAAATCTAGCTGTAATCCTAACCCTAACCCAAACCCTAGCTCTAACCCTAGATGCAACCCTAACCCTAACCATAACCCTAGCAGAAACCCTAACCCTAGCTGTAACCCTAACCCTAAACCTAGCTGTAACCCTAACCATAACCCTAGCTGTAACCCTAACCCTAACCCTAGCTGCAACCATAACCCTAACCCTAACTGTAACCCTAACCCAACCTGTAATCCTAACCCTAACCCTAACCATAAACCTAACTCTAGCTGTAACCCTAACCCTAGCTAACCCTAACCCTAGCTGCAACCCTAACCCTACCCCAAGCTGTAACCCTAACCCTAATGCTAACTTTAGTAGCAACCCTAACCCTAACCAACGTTGCGACCGTAACCCTAACGCTAGCTGTAACCCTAACCCTAACCCAAACCCTAGCTCTAACCCTAACCCTAGATGCAACCCTAACCCTAACCCTAGCTGTAACCCTAACACTAACCCTAGATGCAACCCTGATCCTAACTCTAGCTGTAACCCAAACCCTAACCCTATCTGTGACCCTAACCCTGACCCTAGCTGTATCCCTAACCCTAACACTAGCTGTAACCCTAACCCTAACTCTAGCTGTAACCCTAATCCTAACCCTAGTTGTAATCTTAACCCTATCCCTAGCTGTAACCCTAGCCCTAACCCTAGCTGTAACCCTAACCCTAAACCGAACCCTAGCAGCAACCCTAACCCAAACTCTAGCTGTAACCCTAGCCCTAACCCTAGCTGTAACCCTAACCCTAAACCAAACCCTAGCAGCAACCCTAACCCTAGCCCTAGCTGTAACACGAACCCTAACCCTAACCCCAACTGAAACCCTATCCCTAACTCTAGTTGTAACCCTAACCCTAGCTGTAACCCTATCCCTGAACCTAACCCTAGCTGTAACCCTAACCCTAACCCTAGCTATAACCCTAACCATAACCCTAACCCTTGCAGCAACCCTAACCCTAACCCTTGCTACAACCATAACCCTAACCCTTGCTGCAACCCTAACCCTAACTGTAACCCTAACCCTAACCTAAGCTGTAATCCTAACCCTAACCCTAACCATAAACCTAACTCTAGCTGTAACCCTAACCCTAGCTAACCCTAACCCTACCCCAAGCTGTAACCCTAACCCTAACGCTAACTTTAGTAGCAACCCTAACCCTAACCAAAGTTGCGACCCTAACCCTAACGCTAACTGTAACCCTAACCCTAAATCTAGCTGTAATCCTAACCCTAATCCAAACCCTAGCTCTAACCCTAACCCTAGCTGCAACCCTAACCCTAACCATAACCCTAGCAGCAACCCTAACCCTAACCCTAGCTGTAACCCTAACCCTAACCCCAGCTGTAACCTAACTTTAACTCTAGCTGCAACCCTCACCCTAACCCTAGCTGTTACCCTAACCCTAACCCTAGCTCTAACCTTAGATTCCTAATCCAGAGGTTCAATTTAACAAATGAACAGCAGCGTCATCACAGACGACGAGGGAGGGTACCATGCAGGACCCAGGAGTCCTCCACACCCCGTTCCCCTGCCCGCCACCACCGTGCTGCACCTCGTTAATTAGCAGCCAATCAGCAGTGCGGGATGAAGGAGCGCCAGGAGCCCCTGCGAAATCGCTGCCCCTTTGGCTAGCGGTATTGTTCCTCGCTGAGACAGACGCGTTTTTGCCCTCGCTTTTTTCCCCCAAAGCGCCTTATTTCATTTCCTCTCTGACGGCGCGGGCATCCTCTCCAGCAGCCAGAGGAAGCAGAGGGTTTACACATTATGAACGTCGCCTCGTTTTGCAACGCTGACTTTGTTGCTTGACTTCCTTTTCCCGCCTTTTTTTTTCCCCCAATCAAATCTCGCGCTCCCGGTCCAGCTGTCTGGCATTCCTAGCAGGCCTTTTCCATTACCATTCAGGCCATTGGACAAAAAAATGCATTAAACTGAGAGGCAAGTGTTTTTTTTTTTGTTTTTTAAATATCATTATTATTATTACGCAACAAATGTTTTCAAAAAAGTCAATCAAAACTTTTTTTTATTGTTTTTTGTTTTGCTTTGTTTTTCAGCTGTCGGCGCTGGTTGTAAGTTCTGAAAACCCTCATCTGCGTGGCAGAACCGGAGCAGACCGACAGCCGGGAGCTCGAGGAGCGTTTCTCCTGAATTATGCCATGTGTTGTTTTTTTTGTTTTGTTTTTTTCATTCGTTCCTTGAGGCCCGCGAGGCCTGCTTTCAACATATTTCAAAAAAAATTCTCCCCGGAGAGCGACGTGTTCTGGGCCCCTCATGTATACCGAACAACTGAGTCCGTTTCTGTTTCTTTTGCTTTCTCGCTCACGTGAGTGAGTGCGAGTCTCTGATTTCACACAGGAGCCTTTACCAGCACACAGGACTGCTCACAAACAGATTTTTGTGGCTTTTTTGCGTCCTCTCTGTGTGATACCGCGGCTCGATAAGCGTATCGCCGTGATTTCTGAAGCCCGGTTTGGCAATTAGGTAGACATCCATCCATCCATCCATTATTTATACTTGCTTACCCTGGTTAGGGTTTTGGGGGGGTGCTGGAACCTATGGAGCCTATCCCAGCATGCATTGGGGCAAGAGGCAGGAATACGCTCTGTACAGGCCACCAATCTCTCACCAGTCACTCACACACTCATACCTATGGGCGATTTAGGGTCTTCAGCAATTTACAGTCTCCAGTTAGCCTACCTGCATGTCTCTGGACTGTGGGGGGGGGGGGGATAACTGGAGTACCCAGAACACGGGGCGAACATGCAAACTCCACACAGAAAGGCCCAGGCACTGTAAATAATCTGGTCTTGGGTCACGGTTAAACTTATTTTAACATTTGAAAAGTGAAAGCCTCAGCAACAGTCTCACAACTTGTAAGGGTCATTTGAATTTGTATACACTATGCCTGTCCCCAGTAGCCTGGTTGTACTCATTGCTGTTAGATGATAGAAGAAGAGGAATATCGAATCACAGCGAGAGGCGACAGTGCTACCCACTGCATCGCCGTGCTCCCCGGGGGACCGCCAGCCACCGACAAGTCCAGCGCTGTTCAGAGGAGAGCCAAGGACACGACGAACGGCTCAAGGAAGCTCAGGGTGGAATGGCCAAGGATGTCTTCGGTGACAAATCTGGCATTTTCCAGCATAAAAAAAAAAAAAATACAATCAAAATAAAATAAAAATAAGCCAGTGTCTGCATTAAAAGAGAGCCAGCTTCCATGGCAAATGAGATATAAATTTCCCATAATTGAATGTTACCCATCCCGGTGGCCCCCTTGTATAAATCACAACGCCAGCGTTATCTCCTTCCGCACATGGCGACGCCTTGAAATCAATTCTGCGGCCAATCGGGGCCGAGCGTAGTCAAAGCGCCCCCCCCCCCCCCCCCCCCCCCCCCCCCCCAAACCCCCCAAACCCCCCCTGCCCCCCCGCCGCTGCTCCACAAAGCTATCTGCACCCCGCTCTGGTCCCTTTGACGGGCTGTTGTAGAAGAGGCCTCTCTGGATGGGGTTGTTCAAACATGCAGAAACAGACTGTCTGATTGAGCCATTACAGGCCCGGGGAATGACAAGCGTGGCGTGACAAGCTGCTTGTGATTCATACTGCTCCCTGGTGGCGGCTGGGTGAACTGCAGTTGTGTGCGGAGGTTTTGTGTTTTTTGTGGAATCCACCTGATTGATGTGCCTTTGTGTCTCTTGTGTCATTTTTATTTCCGTTGGAGCAAAGTGCTGAGGATGGAGTGGGAAGTGAAGGTGTAAAGAAAAAAAACTTCTATTAACCTCTATTAATATGTGCGTGTGTGTAATATGTTTGTGCTTGCATAGGGTGTGTGTGTGCGTGTGTGCTTCTGTGTACTTGTGTGTCTGAAATAGTTCACTCCTCTTGTTCTATTATTCTGTTAAAGGTGGAGTTAGAAAAAAATAACTGTTTATCTTGGTGCGCATTAAGGGCCATGTTTCCATATAAATGTTAATGTCCTCCACTTCACCAGCCTGCAAAGCAGCTGAGTCTTCAGTATTAAAGCAGAAGAAGAAGAAGAAGAAGAAGACTGACAGAGGGTGGCATGGAAATGCAAGTCATTTACATAATATCACATTAAATATCAAAAGGCACTTAACTTGGAGAGTGCCACAGTTGTCGTCCAGTTAGTACATTAAGAGAGTGATTCTGAAGAAATTTGTTTTCAAATGGAATAAAAACATTTTTAAAAGCAGTGTTGAGAAAACAAAGTAGCTTATTTAAAGTAGGGTAATGGCCTGGGCTTGTTGGTGAACTATTTAAATCACGTTTAAACATATTCAAATTAAGACTGAACTGACTAAATGGACTAAAATTCCTGGAACACAGTTTCAGCCATGGTTTCTGAGGGAAATTTTTTTAAGCACAACAAATAACTCTGAATCACAGAGAGTTATTCAATGGAATCCTCACCCACAATCTGTCTGTTGTTATTGTTTCAAAGACAATTTGGCATGAAGAACATGAATGCTGCAATATAACCCTTAATAATACTTAACCTACTGAAGCCTTAGCTACAGAAACTGTGCGATGCAGCATTACCCATTTAAATATTAGCATAGCAGCATTTGTGAAAACCATTGCTTTCTGAGTCATTAGCATTAGCACTGAGGCATTAGCACTTCACTGTACTGAGCACTGAAACAAAAGCATACAGAATATATTTCTAAGGTACAATGCACCAGATTCACCAATGCAGTATGCAGTATGCAGTAGTAGCCTGACACATCTTAAATTTAAATCAAAAATGTTTTTTTTTCTTTTCTGTTGCATACTTCAGAGAAGAAAGAAAAGAAGAAGAAAGAAAGGCTTCTAACTATTCTGAGCGGAGAGCTTTCTGGGCCACCGTTTCAAAGAATGGCACTTGAAGGAGATTGAGTCGCTTATACTTTAACATCGGTTCAAGCAGCCACCTGTGGACTTCAATTAATGTGGAGATGTGAGCCCACCACAGTTCCAGGTCTTATTTTCGGCGGTTAACAGATGTGTCATTAAAAAGCAAGACGCTGAAGCATTAAAGCCACACTGCCACCGTGTCTTTGAACATCTGAAGACCGAAGTTACTCGCGATCGTGCCAGTCGAAAGTTCTGCAATGTAAATACGTCAAGAAAGAAGCTCAAGTTGCAACTCGTTGGATATGCAGCTGTTGATATTGAGAGAATCTGCGCACAGTTAGCTTTGTTTTTGTTCAGCACTCCAATATTCTGTTTAGAACTGGGTGAGCACGGCAAACATTTCATAATAATTTGTTTATTGATTTGCGGCTTTTATGTTTCAGATCTGCATTTTCCCAAGGTGAAGGGATTATATCATGAAGGTCATACACTGGAAATAAAAACACCCTCTTATTTTTCAGCTGAACCAACTGAAAAGGTTTTAAACGTATCCATGAACCCGTCAAGCCAGATCAAATTTTTTTTTTAAAACATTGATAAAAAAATATTTTTTTTCTTTCTTTTTTTAAATTTCATTTTTTATTTTATACTTAAAAAATATATGTAATTACAAGGGGTTGGATTTATGTTCTTTAATGCTGGCTGAACAAGTTTTTCTCCTCAGCAATACATACTGTAGGACGTGAAACTCTCCTGAATACATTACACACTGCTTTGTAGAACAAATCTCCACTAATCAAACAAACGAGAGAGCCCTCATTCAGACTGCATTGAACGGCCGGCTGGAGGTCCACAGTGAATCCCCACAAGACCAGAAACAAACTTTTGAAGATTCTCTACTCCCCCTCTCCCCCCTCCCCCCTCCCCCCTCCCCCCTCTCCCTCTCTGTCCTCCTTCTTCTTCAGAAGAAGAAGAAGAAAAAAAAGTATTTTTCTGATCCCAGGAATGCAATTTCACACACAGAGCTTTATTTTTATTTTTATTTTTTATCCTGAAGACATTGTATGCATTTTACATAAAGGACACTGTTCTCAGAGGGGATCCTCGATGGCAAATTGTGAGACTCTGACTTTGTGTGATTCAGAAGAATGTAGTGCACTTAAATTTTTTTTTATTTTTTTTTATTTTTTTTTTTTAAAACAAGGTTTCATGGCACCAGCAAAACAAATAAAACCTTACTGGCTCCAAACTGCAGGTCAGGATCCACTTGTGGGTTGTGAGAGGAATTGAGATGAGTGTCACAAGCTAATCTGATACTAAATATGAATCAAAAATTAAATATTTTGTTGGACAAGTCTCACAGACAGTCATGTTGGACACTGTACTGGGGGGCTGCTGGGTGGGTCATTCGGTTAAGGCACCACACTGCGAGTGCATGGATGAGCCTCGCGGACTCGGATTGAATCCGGATTACATCTGGACCGCATCAGTGATGATTGTGGTCAGTAGACCCATAGGGCGACGCATAAAGGGAAATTGCATCGCCCAGGTACACAAGGGTACAGTTGGCTAAGGATCCACGTTCCTTCACTCTCTAGTGACCCCTGCTGGTCAATCTGTGGACTGCATGCCAAAGCCACATGTGAGATATTGTCCTCTGACTGAACTCTGCGCGAGCTTAGCCACGGGCAGCGGTGTGAGAAGAAGCAAGCTGGCAACTCCACGTATTTCGGAGGGAAAATTGCAGCTGTCTACACTCCTCCCGAATCGGCAGTGAGGGACTGCGCATTAGCACGGCTACATAGAGTTAATTGGATATTCCAAATTGGGGGGGTGGGAATTGGACACGTTCAGCCTCATGTTGGCTGCAAAATTTATAAAGGAAAAAAAAAAAACACTGTATTAGTTTCATGCAGTGTGCTAGTTATACAATTACATAGGTCATAGGGATGCATTTGTTTTTATATATCATTTTTATTCCATATTTTAAAGAATATGTGATCCAGTTAATAATTGATATGTCTAAAAAAAAAAAAAAAAAACAGTATTTACTTGTTAAGTGGGTGAGTGCGCTCAAGAACTGCAGTACAGAAAGACACACCGCCAGCGCAGCGCCTAGCCTCGTTCTAAACCGAGAGGTTCATTCGGACCCCCACGGAACATTCCGGAACAGGACAGCCAGCTCGCGAACAGCGGACGAGGTCACGGCTCGTTTAAAATCAGCGGCATTACCCTCTCTCTCTCTCTCTCTCTCTCTCTCTCTCTCTCTCTCTCTCTCTCTCTCTCTCTCTCTCTCTCTCTCTCTCCTCTCTCTCTCTCTCTCTCTCTCTCTCTCTCTCTCTCTCTCTCTCTCTCTCTCTCTCTATCTCTCTCTCTCGTCTCTCTCTCTCTCTCTCTCGCTCTCTTCTCTCTCTCTCTCTCTCTATCTCTCTCTCTCTCTCTTCTCTCTCTCTCTCTCTGTCCTCTCTCTCTCTCTCTCTCTCCTCTCTCTCTCTCTCCCTGTCTATCTCTCTGCTCTCTCTCTCTCTCTCTCTCTCTCTCCTTCTCTCTCTCTCTCTCTCTCTCTCTCTCTCTCGGTCTCTCCTCTCTTCTCTCTCTCTCTCTGTCTCTCTCTCTCTCTCTCTCTCTCTCTCTCTCTCTCTCTCTCTCTCTCTCTCTCTCTCTCTCTCTCTCTCTCTCTCTCTCTCTCTCTCTCTCTCTCTCTCTCTCTCTCTCTCTCTCTCTCTCTCTCTCTCTCTCCCTCTCTCTCTCTCTCTCTCTCTCTCGCAGGACGAGCTAGAACACGACCACCAGGAAAAAAAAAAATAAAAAAAATAAATAAATAAAAATGCGTGATTGCTGTAGGCACTAGGCAACCGGCACAATTTCATCCTTTTCAAAGTGGAAACGTGCCGGAGAGAAGTGTTTCACCTTCGCCGGCTTCACGCACCATTTCCTGTGTTCCGACTCTTTTCCGTTTGGGGGGAGGTTCCCGTTTGTGTGAGATTATAGAGGAATCCGATGATCCACTTTAGTGCCCTGACCACGGAGTCTTTCTCCAGCTTTTCAAAGATGTTTTATTGATATCAGAAGCTGCAGTCTGGGGCTGCTGTAGCGGGTACACTCGCTATTGTTTCTCATCACTTTCATTTTCAAAAAGCAACTATTATAAAAAAAAACATACTCAGCACAGCACACCACACCACACACAGCATAAGATAACATACATAACACAAACAACACAACACAACACCACACAACAGACCATAACACAAAACACGACATAACATACACAACACATCACAACATGACATGACATAACATACACAACACAACACAACATAACACAGCACAACATACAGAATAACACAACACAACACAACATACAGAATATCACAACACAACACAACATACAGAATAACACAACACAACACAACATACAGAATAACACAACACAACACAACACAACATACAGAATAACACAACACAACACAACACAACATACAGAATAACACAACACAATGATGAGAACTGGCCATTCAGCCCCAGCAGTGCTCGCCATTTGCGTGACTAAATTGTGCCCAGTGCTCTGATTACCTACAGACTAGATGGCATCAAACACCGTGTCAAGCCTGCTCTTGAAAATCCCCAGAATTTCTGCCTCTAACTACACTATCTGGCAACGTGATACAAACATATGAGTGCGTGTGTGCGTGTGCGTGCGTGTGAATGCATGCGCGTGCATGCGTGCGTGTGCATTCATATATGCGTGCATGTGTGTATGTTGTCGGTTTTATTCATTTTGCAGCGACTGCTCGCTGACCACTAAAGTATTTCCAGTCTCGAGAGAATATGAAAACATTTATCTGACAAACCCCGACGAGAGCGCTTCCTCAGATCTGTCATATTGCGCTCAGAAATTGAATTCACCAAAGCTGTGTTGCGCTGACTGAATGTTCCTATCGCTGACAACTTATCAAACCATTCTTTTCTATACAGTCTTTCTGATGCTCTCCCATACACACGATTCCCCTGCAGACTGTTTACATGGCAAGAATGCAAAAATGCGCTCCTTTCCTCTGCAAAAATCCCTCAAAGGAGAAGTTTCCACCAGCTCATGTGAAAAATGCTCGGGGCTTAGTCATGTGACATTCCTTCTGTTATTGCCATGAGAGAACCTTCCATTTATTTCAAAGAGTGTTGAGTTGACTAGATCAGGTTTGCCCTGCCCAAAAAAAAACCTGGCCCTCTCAGCTTTTGAGTGCAACCGACAGATCAGCTGATCTTTGATAATGTTCTCCTTTCAAATGGCATCCACGGATCACCCTGGTAAATGTGCTACATTGGTAGCGATCTAGAGCCCTGCCTCCCAGACAGCCCCAAAAGCGTACAAAAAGATTTGTTGTATAAACGTAATCAATTATTATCCAACTATCAATGCACTTTTTCTCCAATTTATATTAGCTGGTTATTACATATTGGATTCATGCTAATTTAAACTGCACATCAACCAAAACAACACAAACTACCAAATCAATTCCTCTGAAACCATCAGTGGGCATTTGTTTATCTTGAAAGCCGTAACATCCAATAAAAATACTATATATATATATATATATTTTTTAAAATATATATATATATATCTACATCTCTACCTCAAATCACAGGTTAAACTAACCTGTCCTCTAAACTATGTCTCTGACTAGTACAGCTGACTCAACAGAATGGTGAAGTGGCCAGGGGTGTAGCACAAAATTTTGGGCCCTATACATAAGAAGTCTCTGTGGGCCCCCTTCCTCTCTTGATCCATGTCTCTCACGCATCATTCCAGGCTTTTCGAGGGCCCTCCCCCCATTCGGGCCCTGGGTAGTCAGTCCCACTTCTCCCCCCACTACGACCCCCCTGGAAACGGCTAACTGCCATAAACAGTTTAGCAGTTAGCAAAACACTGCAAAACACTGGTTCTTGGTGTAAAGAGGCAGGTAAACTGACAGAAACAGAGATAAAAAAATAAAAAAAATTAAAAAAACCAGAATACTCTGTCTATCCCACAATATCTGTAATGCTTACAATGCAGTATGTTGCTATTATGTTGTTTGTGATAATCATCTGTACTTAGATCTGTAAACATACGTGTGTGACTTCATTTTGTATACAGAACCCTCACATGTTTTTGTTTGGTTTTTTAAAATGTCTTCTTATTAGTCTAGAAATACAAGGTCCAAACGCCATTATTAGTTTCCTTAAATTGCAACCCATCACTGATACAAATATCAGTCAGGATACATGGAGTGCCTTGATAATTGGCTATCTAAGCACCATCACAGAAATAGGCCTCATTTGTTCACATTGGCCATTAAAGTGCAAAATAATGCTGCACTTTCTGTTTGTAAATAATGCCAGTTGGAGAGAAAATAGATAAAATTCCCTCAAGGGACATTCCAACTAACTGGGATTGATAAGACCATTTAAAAAAGAAAGAAAGAAAGAAAGAAAAGAAATCTTGTTTATCTAATGAGTTTTCCCCCCCGGTTGAAAAGATTTCTTTCCATGTGAATCATCTAACTGCAATGAGTACCACCACAGGAAAAAGCAAAAATAAATAAATAAATAAAATCCACATTTAGCTACTGGGGACAGACACGGTGTATACAAATTCTATTTCATCTTACAAGTTGTGAGACTGTAGCTGAGGTTGTGCCTTTGCAAACGTGAAAATACGTTTAACTGTGACCCAAGACCAGATTAGTTACAACAAACACAACGTTGGTAAAAAGGTACGTACATATTGACAGAGTAGCTCACCGCTCAAAAAAGCAGTGGGGAAAAAATTACTCAGCAAGTTACACGCTTCTGAGCAGATACAGTATAACATATACCCAAAATAACTTGTGTTTAGACATCTGCAAGTCAGAGCTGATATGTTCCAGCTGTGGGAAATATCATAGTCCAGGGCCAGGCATAGTCCATTTGCACATTTGCACATTTGCACACCTGCACATTTGCACATTTGTACTGGTATGGATTTCCATTTCCATGCACTGGCTCAGTGATTTAATTGTGTTGGTGTTGTCGTGATGTTGTCCTTTTGCATTCTGTCTTTACGCGAACCCTGGCTGCAAAACAAATTTCCCCTAGTGGGACAATAAAGATGACCTTGAACCTTGAGACAACTCCGGTCCTGGAGCACCAGAGACGCTTCTGGTTTTTGTTCCATCCGAGGGTTAATCAGAAGAGTCTGACAGATGATTAACGGTCTGAGGCTCTGAATACTCTGAATGGTGAAACGGTGAGTGTCTCCTCAGCACAGGGTCACCTGCATTCATTAAATCTGATTAATCAAAATGAATCTGGTAATGGGCAGTAGTTATAGGTTTGGATGTGGCAAAAAGCCAGGACGGTCTCTGGCAGTGTGGTGACAGGGCTGCCTACCCCCTGTTATAGTCCATACAGCTTTCAAGCACGAAGCCGTTACCTACTGTTACCTACTGTTACCTACTGCCCCTTGTCTTACTCCGTAACTGTTGTGCTTCCAGCCTATTTTCATTTTATTCCTCTGAAGTGCTTAAACAAGGAATATTATGCTTTTAAAATTATGGACACATGCCTCACTTACAATCACATTTATGATCAAATTGTCATACGCCCCCCAATAAAATATTATTTGTGCACATTTTTTGTGTGCCTGCGGACAAAATATCGTCAAGATCTTATAATAATACAAACGACGCTGCGGTTTTAAATCCACACGGGCACCATTATGATGAAAAATACGGCCGCCATAATGCAGATAACAGTCAGAAGACTCTCTTGCGGAGGAACACGTATTTCACAGCGCCACAGTGACAGCTGAAATGTTTAAGTGCACCGGGGTGTAGATTAGGAAAGTGTACGTTCGGTTTTAGGAGTAAACTCGTCTGAGATGCGAGACGCACTCGTTTGTTGCTCTGTGGTGCGCACGCAGGCCACGTTTCGCGTTTAAACTTCACCTGACAAAAAAGTGCAAGTTTTTATTCACACCCTCTCAAGTTCATTCTAATAATATTTGGACTTGCAAACCTATTTTTGTTTCGAGAAAGAACACACTTATTAAGTTGATTTTAGAGATTATTCCAAGGCTCACTGAGCTGGTAAGTATGCAATCTTTCATGCAATAAATGGTTTGTTGTAAACCTTGCTTTAGGGTGTTTTTCTTTCCTATTTTTGCACACTTATATTGCCTTCTTGAACATCTGGACCCCTACCTTTATCTCTCTGGATTATACTGCGGCGGGGATATTTTTAATGTTTCAAGAAAAAATAAAATAAAGCCATTGCACTCAGATTTCTCAGCCTTTAACCGCATGTTAAGTGAATGGAATTCACTGTTAATGAGTGTACGTGTTTTTTTTTTTTTGCGGCTGAAGTATCTTACATTGAAGGGACAAGGTATCTTACAGGGAAGGTTGAGAGAAATGAACCGTTTTCCCGCGCGCCCGAGTTAGCTGAGCTGAGCTACTGTGTCCGGGCGAGCCATCGCTCAGCGCAGTAAAAGCAATCTTCAGCGTTCTCGTGGGTGCGGCAGCAGTTGTGTTATGGGTTCTTTTTATGTTTGTTCCCCTGGCAGCAGGGACATATTTCTCCAAGAAGGCCGCTGGCTTCTACCCCTGTGACCCCGGCAGCGCTGTGTGGGGGGGGGTACTTTTTCACACTCATCAGCTCCATGGCTATTTAGGCTGCTCTCCGGTGCCCCCCATGCCCCCCCCCCCCCCCCCCCTCCCCCCCAGACTCGCATCTGATAGCTCTGGTCTCTGGCCCCCGGACGGTACTCAGAGAGAGGAAAGAGAGCCATCTCTCTGCTTGCTTTATAGAGTATTAAAGAGGTGGCGGTGAATGGGAGTTAGCGGGGGATTTGTGGGGGGGGGGGGGGGGGGGGGGGGGGAGGCGGGAGCAGCAGAGTGAATTATTTAGGAGCTAATGGCTGAACCCCCCCCCCACCCCCCACTCTCTGCAGCGGTATTCTGATGGTATGGCCGTTACACCCCACAGGGCCCGTTAGGGCGTTTTAACGCCAGGTGAGGGGGACTGCTCTCACGTCACCATGGAGATGACAGCCATACCTGTCGGGGACGGTTACATGGAGAGGACTGGGACGAGCCGAGCTGGCTGGCCAAGGATGCGTCCGCAAAGGAAAAGAGCAGGAAATGGTGCCCCCCCCCACCAATGCTGCAGTGCAGTGATGGGGACACTGTGCTGTAGGAGATGTCGTCTTTCAGATGAGACATTAAACCGAGGTCCTGACTCACTGTGGTCATTAAAGACCCCATGACACACGTTGCAAAGAGTAAGGGGGTTCCCCGGTGTCCTGGCTAAATTCCCAGCCTGGCTCTGTCAGACTGCCTCCTAATCATCCCCTGGTTTAATTGGCTAAAGAATTGCTCTCTCCCTCTCCAACTCAGCTGATGTGTGGTGAGCATTCTGGCACAAAATGGCTGCCATGCATCACCCAGGTGGGTGCTACACATTGGTGGTGGTTGAGGTGAGTTCCCCCCTCATCACTGTAAAGCACTCTAAGCATCTGGAAAAGTGTGAAATAAATGCAATGTTTTATTAATTAATTCATTCATTCATTCATTTAGGGTGTTGAGGGCAAGCATTTATGAAAGGCAAGTATTTAAAGTTTTATCATTTTAATGGTTTGTATTTGTATAGTAGACTACAAGATTATCACTTACATTTTTTTATATTTAAAGGTATTGTCTGTTGAGGTGGAGAAAATGACTCATTTTTTACAATGAAGTGTAAAATGAAAATATTATTTTATTTTATTTCACTGTACATCACTGTATTATTGTGTTCACTTTAATTGTAGCAATTAAAGTTCACTTATGCATATTGAAAAATTTTACAGTTAACAGGCAGGTATGCGTTTTAAGTTAATAAACAAGTTTTATGTTTATGGATCTGGTGTTTATTTTACAGGGAACCATGAGCCACGTAATATAAAAAGGAGGTTAATGAGCTGACCAAAGTTTAGAAAATAAGTTTTCATACAGTATATTCAACTCTGGTCTTGTGTACTGAAACCTCCAAGCGACAGTATATTTAAGATTTTATGGAAAAAAATGCAGTGAATCACCGATGATAAGTCTACAGTATTTTTAAATTTAGTTAGCCCTCTGAAGGTGCTATGCGGAAAATGCATTTTATCATGATTTTTAAGGGATAAAAAACTCACAGTAATTTACATAAATGAAAAAATCTAATTCATTCAATTTGTGAGAGAAAACGCTCTGGAGTTCTCAGAATCACCAAAACATAATTGATCTAAAATGGCTGCTGAACCATTTCCAAACGATGCCTCCTCATCACAGATTATTTTTAAACACTGCTGGCTGGTGAAAGCACAATAAGCTAAAAGCAATCACTTTGACATCAGCGTTTATTCTGCTATAAATTGAAATGAAAACCCATTTCTGAGCGATATCGGGTTTTCATTCTTGTTTGGTATTCTTACGGACGCAGAAATTTTCAGCAGACCAGCTATGGTGATGGGAGAAAGTGCTATCCCTTGACTAGTGGGGGCTCTTGTTACACGAATGCAATTCTTGAACCAATTTTCAGACGAGAGTGCTTCTTCGCATCGCATATTGCAGCCTCAATTAATTTCACACACACAAAAAAAGCTCAGACACAGCAATGGAATAACATGACTGCCTTTGACTGTTTGTCGCACTGAAAAGCCCTCTTTCAACCGATACAGAGTATTTTTCACAGCTACAATGACTGTAAAATGTGAGAGAGAGATGGAGGGAGGGAGAGAGAGAGAGAGGGAGAGGGAGAGAGAGAGAGAGAGAGAGAGGGAGGGAGAGAGAGAAGGAAAAATGGAGAGAGAGAATGAGAGAGAGGGAGGGAGGGAGAGAGATATAGAAAGAGTAAAAGAGAAAGAAAGAAAGAGAGGGAGGAAGAGAGAGAGAGAAAGAAAGAAAGAGAGAGAGAGGGGAGAGAGGGAGAGAGAGAGAAAGAGCAAAAGAGAACAGAGGAACAGAGAAAGAGCGAAAGAGAAAGAGAGAGAGAGAGGGAGGGAGGGAGAGAGAAAGAGCGAAAGAGAAAGGGAGAGAGAGAGAGAGAGAGAGAGAGAGAGAGAGAGGGAGGGAGGGAGGGAGAGAGAGAAAGAGTGAAAGGGAAAGAGAGAGAGAGCGCTAATGCCATCCAGGCAAATGTCAGACACATTAACACCACTTTGGCACAGCAAGCGAGCGCGGGGAAGGTGTAATCTCCAGAACTGCCTGCTCTCATTAAACAGTCGCACATATTACACTCCTGATTTACACGTCTGGGTTCACATGATACTGAGAGAATCACATCAACACAGAAGCGTTCTCTCGTTCTGAAGAGGCCCCCTTCCTATCCAGCTCTTACATCTCACCCGGGGGGGCGCTCACGCAGTGTAGAACACGCAGTCAGAATGTTCCATATCAATTCCGAAATGCTTCTGATGTTTTGCTGAACACAAAAAAAATCACAAAGGGATGCACTAGTTTTTAGTCACGGTTGGCAGGAAAAGGTGTGTGTTTGTGTGTGCGTGTGTATGTGTGATGTCTATGTGTGGTGTGTTGTGTGTGTGTGTGTGTGTGACTGTGTGCGCGTGGTTGTGTTTAAGGTGGCTGTTACTGTGTCAAATAATTTTAAAAGTAGCCTTTCTTTTACAGTACTCTTGTGCAGCACTGCTCTTTGTGGTAAGGGCCATATCTAGTCAATACATTGTGCTGTGGTGTCACAAAGCTACTGACATCCATCTCCACGCGCTCCTTTCAGATTCACAATCGCAGCTTATCGGCGCAAAAGCGCAGGTTCAGACTTCAAAGTCATCAGAAGCGCTGATGGAAAGTCTCCTCGAGCGGATTCTCACACGCTACTGAAGCCCTCCATGTGCACAAACTGCCAAATACACATGCATGGTAATTAGCTCATTGTTTTGCGAAAGTGATGAAAGTGATGAAAGTGATGAAGGCACTATTAGTACTCAGGGTAAACTATTTCAAAAACACACCCATCCCTCCGAGGTGGAGACATACGCAGTACTTTTCCCTGCAAATTAAATTCATTAGTTTATCTGACAGGGACACTGCACAATAATTACATTTCTGTAAATGTGCCGGAGTTAGGCTACAAAGCTGTGAATTAAATTTTATATCACAATGCCCGCTTACAATTAAAATTGAGCAATACAAAAAAAAATCTTTGAAGAGTCAGGTTTGCTGGTGGAAATTCTATAAATTCTGAAAGTGGATATAGAACACTTGCAAGAACTACACAGAACCTCACAATATGGACACCAGTCTTACAAAATTGCAGAAAGTGTCCATCCATCCATCCATCTATCCATCCATTATCTACCCTGCTTATTCCTGGTCACAGGATTGCTAGAGCTTATCCCAGCATGCATTGGGTGAGAGGCAGGAATACACCCTGGACAGGTCGCCAGTCCATCGCAGGCCACACACACACCA
This sequence comes from Anguilla japonica, assembly GCA_025169545.1. Taxonomy (NCBI): domain Eukaryota; kingdom Metazoa; phylum Chordata; class Actinopteri; order Anguilliformes; family Anguillidae; genus Anguilla; species Anguilla japonica. The sequence continues at coordinate 3,018,074 of CM045891.1, forward strand.
TTCACTCACACACTCATACCTACGGGCAATTTAGAGTCTCCAATTAACCTAGCCGGCATGTCTTTGGACCGTGGGAGGGAACCGGAGCACCCGGAGGAAACCCACACAGAAACGGTGAGAACTCCAGACAAGAAAGGCTGCAGGAAGTGGACTGTTTTGGAGTTAAATTTGATCCTTCGGAAGTTTTGCAGTCCTTTTAAGATCGTTCGAACGATCTGTCCCTCAGCGGGAGAAGCCTCTTCTCTCTGCAGCGAGACTCTGAGTAATGGAAGGATGGTTCGGTGGCGCACACGCGCACGGCTCCGCCCGTGAGCTGTAACCTCCTGATCGCCTCCAGCCCCGAGAACCGCCAGCTTCACACCTGTCACATATCTCTGCGCGAGATGGCGGCTTCGTGAATCCTGAAAGCAATTTGTCTGGAAATCTGTGGGAATGCTTGGTTGGAGGTGGTGCCTATTTTTTTATGAGACATACCCGCCTCCCCCCCCCCCCCCCCCCCCCCACCCCCGTCCCTTGTGTTCGAGTCTGGAGGGAAAATACCGTTCCACTCTTGGCGGGAGGGAGCGGGATCGGTTTTCTCTGCTGCCGGGTTTTGGGAGGGTCCTGCAGCGTCGCAGGTGGTGTCCGTCTGTCCCGTGGAAAACGGGACGCCTGGTGACTATCAGCCCGGCCCCAACTCAGACACATTTCTCAAAGCGAAATTGGGATCACGCCCCTCCTCTCTTCCCAGACCCCCCTCCCCCTCCCCCCTCCCCGCACTTCTTGAAGGCCAGGATCCCGCCCAGCCGCAGTAGAATGATTGTGTCCAAAAAGTCTAAAGGAAGTACCTCGGTGAGCACTGCTGAGATTGATGGGTCCTATAGCTTCTGGCCTCCGGCAATCCCATCTCCGGCGCAGGGGACAATTTAAAGCAGGCGGGATCGCATAAAACGGCGATGATACCGCCAAGCCCGAACCCCTCGGCTTTGCTCTCAGTCCGCCAGAGATTACGGAGGAATTTAGAGCGAGATTCCGCCGCTTCGGGTGGGGGGGGGGGGGGGGGGGGAGAGAAAAGAGACAAAAAACAATAGCGACGGCCTTCTTTCTTCAAGGATATCTAGACGACACATCTATTGACCAATCTGTCTGGGGCCCAGTGTAGCACAAAGCAGAGCCCGCTTGTCAGGATGCAATCGGCTGAGGTCCTCGCGAGGGATAGCGCTCTCGCCCGGGGCGCGTTGGGCCGCATGCTTTTAAAAAAATCTGGACAACAGACACTGCTGTCACAGAGAACACTGAGCAGGCTAACAAGCCAAAAGCTGAGCTTGAGTTTAGGACTTTCTTAAGGTTCTGCTTAAGGACTATAGTTTCTGCTTGAGCACTATAGGTTTGACTAAAACACTCTCTATATTATATTTTGTACATGTGAGGTCTATGCTTGTGTAGATGAGCACAGACAAAAGTTTTTTGGCTTTAATATTTACTTGCTCTTTGCTAAATTATTCACGCTTTTTAAAAAATCAAGTTCTGTTTGCTTGGCTGCAGTGTAGGCGAGGGTCAGGACTTTGGACCCGGTCCTGGCAGCGACCGGTAGCCAGTGGAGTGACCTCAGCAGGAGGAGACTGGCCTAGTCACTATAGTTTCTGCTTGAGCACTATAGGTTTGACTAAAACACTCTCTATATTCTATTTTGTACATGTGAGATCTATGCTTGTGTAGATGAGCACAGACAAAGGTTTTTTGGCTTTAATATTTACTTGCTCTTTGCTAAATTATTCATGCTTTTAAAAAAAATCAAGTTCTGTTTGCTTGGCTGCAGTGTAGGCGAGGGTCAGGACTTTGGACCCGGTCCTGGCAGCGACCGGTAGCCAGTGGAGTGACCTCAGCAGGAGGAGACTGGCCTAGTCATGCCCCCAGAAAGTTTAAATATAATATTACAACTGTTCTAATTTATTACGGAAGATTCTTTGTCGAAACTAAAATGGCATGAATATGCTCACAGCAGTCTTTTCATGAGGTCTTTTCAAATTTCATTTTCCTGCAGTCTAACATCTGGCCAAGAAAATTCTCACCGTGTCTTAGCGTAGATTTGAGTGGAAAACACAGAGAAAACACTTGAGGCCCCATTCAAAGCCAGACTATGAGTGCAAATATGTTTCATGCAGAGTTTACGACACAATGGCCACATAATTAAGGTTTTTCAAACTCCCTTTTCAGACGAGGATAACACACAGGCAGCACATTTTCTCGCGCTCATATGAATAACTGTATGTTTAATTAATGCATTCCTTGCTCACTTTTATAAAGCCAACTGTCAACAAGTAGTTGCTAATTCTTCTTCGCTCTGACCCTTTGTTCATAAGACCCCCCAGTTTTATTCATTATGCTTGTGCAATAAGTTCACAGTTTTTTTTTTTTTTGTCATTAAAAATAAAATTACCATCAGTGCAGATTTTACATTTCTCTCAACAGAACCTCGGCCTTTTCCAGTTAAATGCAGAGATGTTAGAATTCAGAGATTTAAAAAAAAATAATAATCTTATTAAAAATAAATGCAGGTGAATCACATAATTTTAAGAACTGAATTAGTCATCTTTTGGCTCAGTGTGTACTAACTGGGATGCTTTTAAAAATCATTATTTCATGTTGCCTTCGGCTGTCTCTCATATCTAAGAAAGTACAAACTGGGTAAAGTGGCGTACTCTTCCCAAGGGTAGGCCAGTGGGAGCTGAACTTTAGACCCTTTGTGGGAAAATTCGGAGAGATGATCACAGCTCCAGTCCGCTGTCCTTGAGGACGCATTAACAGGTCAATGTTCTTTTTTTTTTTTTTTTTTTTAAAGCAAGGTACAGTCATCCATTTACAGCTCTGTCCGTTCACCAAGTGTCCACAATGCCCCACTTTCCTTCCGGCAAATGACCTCCATGCAGCAGTGAAGGCCATGTCTGTCTCTGTCTCAGTGGCTGCAGCCTATAGCGCCCCCCCCCCCCCCCCCCCCCCCCCCCCCCAACCCTGCCCTCCGCGCCCCCATTCCCCCTACACATACCCCCACACCCACATCCCAACCCTCCCACACACTCCTAATCCCCCCCACACCCCCACCTGCACACCCATTCCCCCCACACACACCCCCACCCCCTAACCCCCAGTCCCCCCACATGCACCCCCCCCCCACACACCCACATCCCAACCCTCCCCTCTGCACCCCCATTCCCCCATTCACACACCCTCCAACCCCCATGGCCCTCTACCTCTCAAACTCCCATGACCCCACCCCCCCCCCCCCCTCCTCCTGCCAAACAAACACACCCCACCGCCCTCGTCTGCCCAGCATGGCCAGGAGCCAAAATGGCGTCCTCTGCGTCTGAATCTGACAGAAATCAACAGCTCCGCTGTCCTCAAGGCAGGAGCATTTCCACTGGTGAATCCGAACGGGCGGACCGGAAACACAGACGGAACGCTGAGGTGAGCGCCCCCTGCAGGCAGATGGATCAGATCCCGATAAAAGAGAATTTCGGGGTGAAGCGGAAACCGGTTTCCCTGCTCCGTTGGCGAAGCGCGCCCCTGCAGCTCGCGACGCGGCGTTCTGTACTTCCTCCCGCGAGTCCTCGAAGCCAAAGCACCTCGTCTTGACGCCAGCGACGTACGACAGCCTGAGAAGCTGGTGTAATATTTCCGGCGCCTTCCGCGCTGGAGGCTGGATGTTTTTCCTGCCACCCGGGTTCGCACCCAACATCACAAGTCGCGGCGCGGTTACACCACCGATTAAAAAAAAAAAAGGATCTAGATGGCGGCAACGGCGGAGTGTGTGTGTGTGTGTGTGTGTGTGTGACAGAGCTGGCGCAACGGAGCGAGAAACCGAGCTGACGCATCGCTGAGTTTCACGCCTTTAAACTCCAACGACAGCCAGCGCTCCGGTCTTGCGTTGTCATTACCTGGAGTGCGTGGTGTCACTGATGAACCAAGCACAACAAATATTACCGTGTGGAAGCCCGGCCATTTGAACATTCTCCCTTCCGTGTTCTCAAAGCCTCTTTCAGACGTGTTCCCAATTTAAGATGATGCGTGTTAAGGATGAAGAAACGGAGTGGGGGGGTAAGAGATTATCTTTTTATAGTTTCCTGCTACGTTCCCGGCCTCGTGGAATCCCGAAAGTACAAAAGCATATCAGCGCAAGTTCATCGGTTATTCCGGCACAGACTTTTTCTGGCCGCACGTGAAAAAAAAAAAACTGGCAGGAAAAAAAAAAGTCACTATTACCCATCAGCTGCGCAGAGAAACGGTACGCCATGTTTCAAATGACTGTCGCAGTCAACTTGAGCTCGCATCGACTCGCCGGTCGCTGGTTTTAATGCCAATTAAAGTCATCACCGTGACGATACCCCCATAAAGCAACCGCTTTGTGTCGGAGGAGGCCCTCCTGAAGCAGGTCTATGGCCCCCTGTATGAGTAATGGACACCCTCCAGTCCTCAGTGACTGAAACGCCATTCTTATTCCCCTTCCTCCCCCCGGTACAGCTCAACGGGTCGGAGCGGGATGCTGATTGGACCAACGCCGTTTCATTGGATGTGTTTTACAGCACCTGCATCTGAAGCATGTTTATATGATCAAGAATTTATTTTCTTTTTTTACATGGGAACCGTATTTTATCTGTGGCAATACTTATTAAAATTAAACACAAGCAGCCTGGTTTTTAACTGCTCGGCTTTCAATTAAATTGCGGATTTAATATACATCACACGGAATAATATGCTGGCATATTAACTAAAGGGTGAGCTGTTCCATTCCTGCAGGGCCAGTGTGTATGCAGGTTTTGTTGTCACCAATTACACGCCGGCCAAACGAGCTAATTAGCTGCTGGTTTACCTGCAGATTAGACCACAACAAGACGTTTTACTGCTGGGACACAGGAACAATCTTCAGCTGTTCATTCAAGATAGAAATATAGCTAAAATATGAATTATCAAGAAATATAGCTAAAATATGAATTATGAAGAAATATAGCTAAAATACGAATTATCAAGAAATATAACTAAAATATGAATTCTCAAGAAATATAGCTAAAATACCAATGATCAATTACTAAACGACCGTTCTAATTTAGTGATTAAGTGCTGAAGTTGGCATGACATCCAGGAGCAGACACTGCCCTCCTCGCCCACCCCCGTAACTGGTACACCACGCCCACAGTAGAATGCTGCATTATGCCCTCAGTAATACCTGAATGAGTTGCAGAGGGTCGGTTGTTGTGCTTGATGTAAGCATCTCATAAGCGCCACAGCTGCAGTTTCCGGGTGACGAGAGGCAGGTGACTTTGTGGATTGTCGGCGGTCTTGGTGAGTGACAGGCACGTGTACCTAAAGACAAAAAAAAAACAAAAATCATTTATATTCATTAGCGCACGTGGCTGTGGAGGCGGGAGTGGGGCACTTCCTGGTCCTGATTTCACTTCCTGGTCCCTCCCAGCCATGTCATCCAAGAGGAAAAGGAGGCGTTAGTCCCCGCCCACACAGCCGCAGTAATGTCACATGACCATCGCCCGCGTAACCGCCATCGCCACCGCCATCGCCACGCCTACCCTGGAGAGCGAGGATCTGTGGCAATCAGGCAGGGCGAGGCGAACGGCTCGCTCCGATTAACCCACGGCCATGTGTCCAAAATGGGGGCGGGCACGGAGCGCTGTGGGGGTCGGAGGTCACCGTTTCCCCCAGGCTAAACATTTCATTCCGCCAAATTACTTTCTACACTGTGCACGTGAACACCAGGCCTGGGGGGTAGGGGGGGGGGGGGGCGGGGTGGGAAACAAGTTAAATAAAATGACTGCTGCACAGCATTTGCATTACATTCCATTAATTCCCTGGAAGCTTTCGTGACACCTTTTCTCGAGGTAAAACAAAATGGAGTCTGCGTAAAGACTGCGGCGGTCTTAGAGCCGTGCAGAGGGATGGTCCACAGAGCTGCTGTTCCGCGGGTCCGTCTGCGAGGGAATCACAGAACTGCAATTAAGGGCCTGACAGCATCAAAATGAGAAATAAATAAAACACACACACACACACTGTCCCTCAGCGAGCTTCAGCTTTGCTCAGGTCGTAACGGTTCCAGGGGAGGACATACGATCTGATTCGCCGAGCCGCTTTCCTGCCGTATCAAAGACACACCGTGAGATAGGGGCTTTCAAAGACGTTCCAGGACAGATAATCGGCATGTAACGGGAGAGTGCAGCTCCCGGGTTCAAAGAGACCGTGCAAACGACAGACTGGGAGATCTACATCTGCCAAATATCACACTTTGCTCTCCGATCTAGTTTATTTTATTTTACGCCACTCTATCAGTCTGCTGGCACAAAGAATGAAACCTTAATCTCTCCTGAACCCTAACACCAATCCTGAATCTAATCCTAAATATTAATGATAAAATAAATCATAAAAATAAGTACAATAGAAATGATGAAACAATTATTTTAAAATTCCAGGAAAATTGCCCTAAAATAAAAATGAAAAATGTTTTTTTTAATTTTAAAACGAAAAAAATGGAAAAAAGCATGTGTGTGTGTGCATGCGTGCGTATGTACGTACTTGCAGGCACACATGCACACACACTAACTTCTTGGCTTTAAAGTAATAGCTCAGTTTTTAAACCTCCTTATGGAGCTGACCTTTTCAGGCAATGTTCCCTAATCAAAAATAGTTAACAACTTTTTTTATCTCTGTTCTCTGGATGTATAACTTTCTTTTTCTTTACAGCTACTTTACAGTCATCATAAATGCATCATAAATTTGCTCCTGCATATAAATAATCTCTGAAGAAAGCACCTATTCATGGGAGAAACAAAATAATGGCTTTTAGCTTAAAAGCTCTAACACAAAACAATAAAACAGAACAGGCAGATCAATCTCCAGGATGCAATAAAGAGCCTCATCTTGTCATTTTAAAAACAGAATCACACATCGTACCACACCACAGGTTTTTTGGAGTGCATTTTAAAAAATTCCAAGCCGGTGTTCCAGAACTCCACTGCTCTCAGTCACCAGCCGTGATTGTGACATCAGCATCGGAATGTTCAGCGAAGAACGTTCCAGTCACGTAATTTGTAATTTTACACCTTAAACGGTTTGAAGAAACAAAATGAATGCAACGGGCCAAATGAAAAAGAAAAAAAGAACCTTCTCCAGGCCTTCCTTGCTACGACAGCGTTCGGCTTCTTTTCCCAGTTTTCCACAGTCATTCTCCCGCCGTAGTGTTCACATCCGACATTCCCGTCCGTGCCGAAATCAGCAGGTTGTTGTTGTTGTTGTTCACGCGGCTCCTTCTCTCCCTCGCGGGTCTTTTTAATATCAAACGTCAGGTACCGTTTGAGTGCCGTGGCCGGCAGGGAAAGCCGCCGCGGTCCTGCCCCAAATCCGCCGGATCGCCGTGACGTGTTTACCTTTTTGGCGTGTTACTCCGAACGGCCCTCTCGACAGCCGAAACGCTGCCCCCCGGACCGCGTCAATCCCTCTGCCCGCGCAGCACGACTCCAGCCTGAAAAAAAAACTCCACCATATTAAAATTCTCCCTTTTTGAAGCGGCAGCCGAAATTGAAATTTCTCCCTCCCGAACACAGTCAAAGGAACATGGAAGCCGTCCAAAAAACTTTTGGGCTTGCAGTGGAGATAAGGACCGTATGATATTACAGGGTAGCATGAAGTTTATCAGGTAATAATATCCATTTGGTAGATTTTTTTTCACAAAAAAAAAAAAAAGATTTACCGATTATGACCTGTAATCTGTAATTGGTAGGTATAAATTGTAATGAGGGGTGGCACGATGGTTCAGTGGATCTCACTGTTGACTCACACCACAAAGGTCATGGGTTCGAATCTCAGCCGGGGCCTGTCTGTGTGGAGTTCGTAAGTTCTCCCCGTGTCTGCATGGGTTTCCTCCCACAGTCCAAATCCATGCAGGTTAGGTTAATTGGAAAGTCTAACTTGCCGCTAGGTAGGAGTGTGTGAGTAAATGGTGTGTGCCCTTCGATTCAGCCTAGCCTTGTGCAGAACAGTATGTCAGCATTTCAGAGTTTCAGCTTTTTACTCAGCTGTTCTCAAACAGCGGAATCGTACGGCATCCAGGGCTGTCGTGTAAACAAAACAATAACATCTCCGCAGCGTTGAGGCCTAGCATTCCTTTTTTTTTTAATTTTCTCCCAAACTGCAGAGCGAAGCAGTGGAAGAGCCCCCCCCCCCCTTTCCTTTTTTTTTTTTTTTTTTTTTTTTAGTTCAATATTGATCTTTGGATGCCAATACACACAGAGGGAGTAATTGGGTCTTATCGAGATGGCTGTAAGTTTAATTATGTCGGGCTGTGGAGATCGATTCCGAACCCGCGGCGGCCCAGACAGGGGGGGGGGGGGGGGGGGGGGGCGGGGGGGACAGGGGACCCTGCCAAATGCAGTTTGCTCAGGACCTTTAAAAGGAAATGGCAGGGCACGCGCACGCGGCAGACAGCTGAAAATAATTATCATTATCATAATTATAATCCAGCCGGCCGGCCTGTCTGCGGCTCGACTACAGCCGTCGCTCCCGCTTTGTATTCAGCGCAGGCAAGCCCTAATCTACGAGGGGGGGTTTCCTCGGGGGGGGGGGGGGATGGGGGGGTTCAGCGGCCTCAGTGGGCCAAAGAGTAAACGTACGTAACGAGAGGCCGCTGGGCTTGTCTCAGAGCATGTGCACAGTGGCCCTTCAGTCTGCTCACAGGGTGCTTGAACACTTGTTGACATCTGACAACAGCTGGATACCACGGCAGAAGCGATCTAGGCTCCCCAATACCAACGGCGTTCGTCCAGGATTGAACTGCTCTCAACTGTTTCAGCAAGAACCGCATGAACAGTGCACATAATAAACTGGTCTGGCTCCACAGTAAGCACAAATAATAATAATAATAATAATAATAATAATAATAATAATAATAATACTTTTTGTATTTATAATGAATTTAAATAAAATATAAATTTTACTAGTTTTTTTTTTTTTTTTTTTTTACATGGTTCCCATACATCTCCATTGCAGCTAGTTGTAGGACAGAAGGTGTCTTAATGCTTAATGTGTGTGAGTGTGAGTGTGTGTGTGTTGTTGAAATACTTCACTGTATAAAAGAAAGGGGGCCTGGTTTTCAAAAATGATTATCAGCTGGGCTGTCACTCACTCTGACAGCACGAGCCCCAAAGCCACGCACCGCACATCACCGCTGAGCGCGAAAAGGTGTTGTTAATGCATCACCATGACAACGATTCCCCAACTGCCCGCCCAACTGATTCGGCTGAAAATGCTGTCCCAAACACACACATCAGTCTCCGCGGGCCGCTGATTACATTGTTCTGCTCATTCTCCCTGCCAGCCTAGTCACTTATGATTTCTCAGCCATGATTTCTAACCTGCTTTTAATTTTTTTTTTTTTTTTTTACTGCAGAGTCAAATTAATCATCACGGATTGAAATTTGGGCCTAAACGGTGTGTCGAGAAATACTGAGTAACAAAGGCATAATTGAAATCAGCTACTCAGTAGGAGTTGGACCTGTGCTTTGTAATTGTTCCAATGACCTTCGGTATGCACTTATTGTACGTTTCTTTGGATAAAAGCGTCTGCCAAACAAATGTAATTTAATGTAAGTTTAGACAGGGGGGCCTGTGGGGGCTTTGAATTTGGTGTTAAATTCAGATGTTTAAAACCAAGTTTTGTAGGTAATGTGGTCACATCTGGCTGCTCTGCAATGCCGAACTGCTTTCTCTGAAGCTGCAGACCAGGGTGCCAAAAGCAATCACAGATATCGGGCGAACGGATAGTCGCAGGCAAGTAAAGTACCGATAACCGTACTATTTAAACGTGTTTCAAAACTCATTTTAAAACTTCAGTTGTGTAGGCCCAGGGATGGTTGTGGCCCTTGCACAGAGTGTTTAGGCCAGCAGCTGGTTCTGGCCACCAGGAAAGAAAAAAAAAAAGAAAAAGTTTGGTGATGCCAGATAACCTGCTGAGTCAGCTCCACGGCCTGTTCACGGTCTGCTTTCCAGTATCTGGCTTCCAGCAAAGTCCATTTGACATCACCGCAGGACACATTCATAACAAGTGTAAACACTGATCTCTCTCCCCACGAGCTGAACAGAAATGATTTAATCTTAACACGGATCACACACAAGTAACTAATAAAGCATTAATACGGATGCTCATTCACTTATGTCTAATATATATGTATGTTTTTTATTTTTAGGCTCAGTTCTGAGTGGTTTCTGGCTCTGTGACAAGTGCTGGCTACTTTACTCGCTGTCTCTTTTTGACTGATTCAATCGAGGGCTTCGGTTACATATCTGTATTTGAGCACAAGATAAAATACCACCCAAAAAAATAGTTGTGCCCCTTTGAAAGGACAAAGGTAACCAGGTCGCCCTGTGCTGTCCGAGATCCCGGCACTAAATAATGATGAAATAGCAACAGACACGCCGTCCCGCGGACAACAAGAAATATCTGGTTTGACAAGCTCATGACAAAAAATCGACACTTTCAGTTTGGAGTTATCGGGCCGGTGCTCAGTGAAACCCTGCTTCATCACGGTCCCCCCCCCCCGGCACACGCTGGCGTCCTCCTCTTCCTCACGCCCGGCAGACGGGCGGTCGGGGGTCCGGCGGGTGAGACCCGCGCCCCGGGCAGATCGCGCTTCGCGGCCAGGTGGCGGGAACCGACCGTGGACGACCCCGGTCGGCCCGCGGAGGTCACCAGCGCGCACCGAGGCGGGAACAGTTCCCGCCGAATTAAATTTAGCCGCCATGGCTGGACCCTGCATCCGATCATCAGGCGCTCCGCTGAGCCGGCTGCATTCTGCTAGCGCTCTGACAAAGCGCCTCACCCCACCGGTCAATTATAGATTACACACAGAGTACACTGTGTACACACACAGCTGAATTATCAGTGCGCCCCCTGGTGGTCACGGGGCTCAATGCGGTCACAGTCATTCATTGGTTTCCCGCCGGCTCGCAGGTTGTCCTACCTGCTCAGACAGAACGCGTGCGATTCGGTGTGTCTCACCTTGCTGTCAGTTACGGCCAGCCCCGCCCAATATTCTGTGCCAACATGAAGATCTGCTGCAATATAACTAACCAGCGAGCAAAGACCAAGGATTTTTAATACATTCATATGACAGTCATCCTTAATTTCTCTTTAAGTCCTGAAGATAATGGACTTATCTGGATCATAAACATTTTTATTTTGTCCTGAAGTTTGCAATAAAAATATCACATATTTTTCATTTTCTTTTCAACGATTAAGCATCATTTTCAGGGGATAAAAAGTTTCACGTTTTCACACTTTCATTTTTAGGCATTTGGCAGCCACCGTTACCCAGAGCAGCTCATTCACACCAGTCCGTTTACACAGCTCGATATCTCACTGAAACAGTCCAGGTTATAAGCACCTAGCTCAGGGGTACAACGGCCCCGCCCCACCTGGCACCTGGTCATGTACTCCCAAGCCCCGTTACCTGACCTCCACGCTACGCTGCTCGCCGTAGACAGGTGTGTGTGATGCGTCTGCAGCCGACGGAAACTGGGGGGTCGCCACACTCCTTTTTGTTTACAGCACGTAACCATGGCAGCCGACAAATCACTCCATCACCGCCGCTGCCCGTTTTAGGCCAGCCCGCCAGACAGGGGGGGTGGGTGGGGGGTGGGTTGGTCCCCCAGTGGGGTGTGTTACGGAGCACTTCCAGCACGTACGCCAACAAGATCAGAGGAAGAGGAGCGCACTGACAACCCCCCAAGCTTTCCCCCCACCCCACCCCACCCCCCCAGCCTCACAGCCGAGGGCATCGCTCATCGTTAAGCAGCAGGTGCCGCCGATCACCAGGACCACGCGCAGTTACAAGCGAAAGGCAAACCACACAGCCCTCGAAACCATGGTAACCGATTAACACGTCTGCCGAGAGACGCCTCACCGCAATAACTCATATCAACGAGGCCCTCATAAGAGAGCGATATCATTTTAGCACAGGTGTATGATTCCTAGACAAAGGTTATAAAGTTTGTCACAGTGCGATCTCTGTAAAAAAAAAAAAAAAAATTAAAAATTAAAAAGTACATTGCATGCAAGTGCACAGTACGTAGCTATGAGCTTCCTTTTCAGCAGAAGTGGTCACGAGTTTTTGGTGTTAACTCCAGCTCAGTTTTGAGTTACTTTTTCTGAGCCATTGGCGAGTTATATTGGAAATAAAGAGCCACATTTTAAAAATACTATTATATTAAAGTAGAACTGCAACATTTTCAGAAGTTTTGGGTGATTATCTTAAAAGATAATATGCAATGTAAGACATCTCAGCCTTTAAAAATGCAAGAAATGAACTGAGTAAAATGAGTAAAACTTTCCCAAATGGAACAAGGAAATGAAAGCATATCTCTGGCACCCCTTGATGATGTCATAGGAATCCGCCTCAGTCTGTTGTTTACATGTTGTCAAATCGTTGCCATGACGCCATTCAAAGTGATTTACAATGTAAGAAAACTTTAGCACAATATGTGAACAACAATGTCAGTCCTGGCTTATAACACTTGTGGACCTGTACTGCCTAAGCTACCATCAGTCAAGCGCTGGATATCAGTTAGCTTACACCAACCTATAAACAGAATGCAGATCATATTCATAAAGCTAACATCTCATAGCCTAATGAAGAAAGACTGGATATTGCAGGACTTGCGAGTTTGCGTCACAATTTCTCAATATTATCATCTCTCTCGCTAAGTGTTAGTTTTACATCTGAAAGTGCAACATCCATAAAACAATAAATGTTAAGTTAACTTATGCTAACATAGAACCATCAGAATCATATAACTAACATGCATATAAAACTATAAGGAATGTCATTACATTAGCGAAATTGATTTGGGGGAAGTTAATGAAGACTGAGGCCTTTGCCATCATGAAAGCAGTCACTGAACCCAGGGACGATGTAATGTCGCTCTCTATATATTTTTTTTCTTTCTTTCAAACAGCATACTGAGAATTGAAACCAGCTACTGCAGAATCGTTCCTCTGACCTCATCAAGAGATGTCAAAGAATATGGCGTTGACCTACTTTCATTTGGGAACATCTCAAACTAATTTTCTTTTTTTTTTCGGGTGTGGTTTTTTTTTCTTTCTTTCGAGGCTGCTATGTCTTACATTATCTATTATCATTTGTAAAAAATCACTCAACCTTCATAAAATGTTGCAGTTGGATTTTTATTCAGTTGCTCATTCAAAGCTACTTCTCAGCTCAGCCCAGCTTTTTGATTTATCTTTCTTTTTCTTTTGTGGTCTTCTTGACTGCGACACAACAACAACAACAGAGTGCATATTTTATGTCGAGTGTGCAAACAGCGCCTAGATCCGCCCACCCAAACCTCATTGCAACCTCGTTATTTAGTGCGACGCTTCCAAACTGCAGCAGATCAAAAAGGGCTATTGTGAGCCAAGAGTTTGAAATCAGAACACAGTGGCATCGCACCAAACCATTCTGGAAACTAAACTGAGTAGGAAATTATCCATTAAAACATTATACACAGGCCTAAGTGCTTAAGCATCAACTGTATATGTTTTTTCAGTTAGTTATGGGTAATTCATTGCTGGATTAAATCATTGCAGTTTGGCCTCATTAGGGGAAATCGATGCTTACAACGGCTATAAATTAAATCCTGCGGCCGTGTCAGACTCGCGACGAACGTCTCTGCCTTCCCCTCCCAGCAAACTGAACAGCGCCACATCGTTAATGCTGAAATTTTCCACCGAGGGAGATGATCTTTAACTCCCCAAAGAGCTCAATTCCCACGGACTCTGACAAGCTAGAGTGTTCAAGAGCAAACACTTCACTTGTGATCAACGCCAGCAGCTGATAAGTTTTGTTTGAATACAGGAACTGCACAGAATTCAAGACACAAACACAATATCCCCCCACATTTTAAATACAGAAGGCTAAGTAAGTTAGTGCTTTAAAATAATCTATTCCTGCTCACTTGAACATCCAGACCATTTCATACCTACTTTCATCTCCACACATTTTTATTCTGTGCTAGCAAATAAAGCAGGTAGTTTAACAACCATCTTTAAATTTAAAAATACTCTTATTATACGATGCATATAAACCGCAAATATTTTTGTACTGAAAGTGAATTCACCTTTTACAAGGAATTGGCTAATTAAAAAGTACAATTTTAATTATGTGCTAAAAGGTGGTTAAGAGATTGTAAAGGTTTTCGCTGAGGAAATGATCTATGAAACGCTGGTGCGTTTAACGGGGTCGTTTTTAAAACGCCGCTCGACAAAGCAGGACTGGGCGAATCAATTCAAATGGATTGCGAGCGACTCTGGAAGCACCTTGAAGAAGCGGGAGGTATTTTCCGTTATTGACGGGAGGTGAGGAGACGCGCTGACCCTTAATGGGGACGGAGCGGAGCTCTAATATTCGGTAAACGACTATTTTCCACGGTACAGCCGACCCTCGAGAAACGACCGTCAGTCAAAAACAACGGCAGCCAGAATTACCCTCGAAAAATATTACTTTTTTTATCAAATGAGCGCATCGAAAAAGGAGCCTCTCGGATGATCCACACCCTCTGCCCGGGTCTATACGTTACGACATTAGTCAATATTAATCTCTGATATTGCTGACCTAGGTGGCCGTGATGTACTTATGCGTGTCTATATTAGGCACGGGGAAGGTTGCAGCTAACAGATAACATAAATAAAATGGAGTTATGGACCACGGCTCTTCCTGGCATAAATATTAGAGGGCTACAGGATTCTTCATGGATTTTCTCCCCTTTTGCTACCCGGTTTAGAATATCCAATCGTATATATTTTCTCCGGCTGTCATGGGCTGCAACCTCCGCTATCGACCGGGGAGAGCGTCGACAACAACCGACAAAACCTGTTCTGTCCTCCGTAAGCACGCGATGCCGCTCGCTGCTTTTTATCCTGCCGTGGTTTTTAGGGTCAGGTTCGCGCAGACGGGATTTCAGAGGAAAAAACACCTCATATGTCCAGCGAACCTGGCGGCACCCGGGCGACCAGCAGGGGTCGCTAGTGCGCAAATGCAACACAATGAGTCATAACCAGCCGAGTGAAGCCCTCCCATCCACGGGAGACACTAGAGCCAGCTGTACGTCCCCCAGCAGGGCTGCTGGGCCACAGTCGGTACCGATCTGGCCCGGATTCGATACCGGACCGGGGGGGGCTCATCCGTGCACTCACCATCCCCACATGCCTTGACGCGGCCTGGAGCTCCAGATGCATCACCCTGCCCTCTCTGCACTCTGCACTTCCGTTCATTTGGACGTCTACTTTTTCCAGCTAGTTTATTACCTCACAACTGCAACCTGCTCAACCCATTTTGTTTTCTGTGATAGATCCCTTATTACATTTCTGCGACATCCATTCTACCGCTGCTTTACACTGGGCTGGCCAGCAGAAGATGGGCTCCCCCTCTATAGCCAGGTTCGCCTCAAGATTTATTCCCATTGGGAAGTTTTTTTTCCTCGCCACTGTTTTAGGGTTTTTCTCCCCACTGGGAGTTATTTGGGGGGGATTTTAGGCCTGTTTTCTCTTGCTCTTTTTTGCCGCTCTGTAAAGCTTCTTTGTGACGGTTTTCTGATTTAAAAGAAAGAGCTGTACGAATAAAACCGATTTGATATAGTAGAGCCTCAAGAAGAGCCACCCAGCAGCCTGAGGTACAGCTTTTGAGGGCAAGAGATTCATAGAAAGAAACGTGGAGAAAATGCGTTTTTGCTGGACTATTAAGCTTCCAGCTCATATGAACAATATAGCAAATAAAGGCACTCATGGGCACACAGGGAGCATTATAATCTCTCAGTACCCTCTTCAAGCCCTTCCCGCAGGAGCCTGAGGGGGAAGATACTCACGTGGAACAGCACCATTACACACCGTTCTTCAGAGTGGAGGGAACCGCGAGCGAGACTCCCACCCGATGACAGACGTACCCTTCAGGCTGCGAGGGGCTGCGGGTTTAGCGCCCGCGTCACGGCACAGCGCATTGAAACAACGGATCTGATCGGCGGACGGCCTCGCCCGGGGTGATTTACAGCACGCCTAGCTCGCGTTTGACACACACGCGCCCGGTGCGTTTTCAGCGCGGAAGGGCGCGTTTAGCGGCGAGCTCCTCCCACCGTACGCGCTTCACGCTCTGATTCACTCCGGGCGCCGAGCGTCTGGTAAAGCCGGACGACGTCACGGACGTACGCTCACAGGTGAGACGCGCGGCGGTGGGTTCTGAGTGCGCGGCCGGGCGCTGAGCGCTCCTCACCGGTAGTTAGCCTGTCCATGCCTGACAGACGTGCTTCCAACCCTCCCCCCCCCCCCCCCCCCCCCCCCCACTGCCCCCCCCCCCACCCCCCCCCCCCCGGTGAGATCCTAGTTCCAAACTGACACGTCTGTCTGTTAACTGCACTGAAGTGGTACTGATGCGATGGGGGGGGGGTGAAATCGCAGAGAGGGAGGCAGAGAGCCCTGAACATCTGTGCCGTGATTTCGAGACCTACTCCGCCCTCCCGCGCCCCCCGCCCCCCCCCCAATTCCCGTCCGGCGGGGGAAGCTCATTTAACAGGACTGCGCTGGGCTACGGAAGCCAGGCCGGATTACCGGGACGGGGTCAGGAGATGGGCAAACTCACTGAGCCGGAATGCTGGTGTCTCTTCCGATGGAATCTTAAAATTCCGAATGTATCCGGGCCCAGTGCACCAGATGCACATATTTCCACTCATTCAATAAGGAAAATTCAACTCAGGTTCAACTCTTTTCAAAAAGATTACCACAGACACCGGCAAATCTTAACAGCTTCCAAAAAAGAAAAATAACTCCTGGAAATGACCTGAAGCTGATCATCTTAATGTGAACATATATATTTGAAAAATTGCTGTTGTGAATTATGTTCATAACATTAATTTTGAAATGTATACTGCAACACAAAGTATCATGTAAACCCAGATGTGTTAATTTAAATATAAATATTTGCAAATCATAGGCAAAAGAAATATATTCATATATAATCTATAGCAAAGGGTGAGAATAGATGAAGGATTTATTCAACATGAATAAGAACATGTAATACCTATTCAAACAATATCTAGAACAATTTAGTGTGATTTACTTCACTCTAGTGTGTTTTTTCTGCACCTCTGCACCTTGAACTGATGCACTTATTTTACATCGCTCTGGATAAGAGCGTCTGCTAAATGCCTGTAATGTAATGTGATGTTGGATCACCCGTCCAAAAACTCTTTATGGGGCTTTGTACCCTATAAAAGGAATGATTTACATAATGCAGAAACACAATGCATTCTCTAGGTAGTTCACATTACAACAGAACACAACTTATCGATTTGTTTTTGCGAAAGGTTTGTGGAAGGTTAGTTTGTGAAAGGTTAGTTTGTGGAAGAAGAGGTGAGCATCTTAACGAATGCGATTCTTCACATTTTGTGGTCTTTCATGATAAATGTCAATGAGGATGTCAAAACCAGAGACAAAATCAGAAGTTCACGGTTATAATGATAAATTTGGCAGTCACATTGCCCTGACATTGGCTCTTCTTCCTTTTTTGTTGGTGTAGAAACAATGCAAGGCACATTATAATAATGTAAAATAAAACAAATATATTTTGGAAAGAAATTATCATGGGCCAGGTCATGCATATTAGCATAATTGCTGTATCCAAATAATTTTCACCTAGTAAATGTGTTAAGTACATAATAGTGTGATAAGTACATTTCTGCATTAATAGATAAATGTGCTTATAATAAATACAATTAATTTAATTTTCTGCTTTAAACCCCATGAATGCTTGTTTTGCCCAGCATACTTAGTTATTTCAGAAAGTATGAGAGCATGAATGAAACTATTTTATTCTTTCTTGCTTGTCTCCTCATTGTGTGACATATTCACTGAAACCAGTTTCACTGAAAGTTTTTTTTTTCCACAGGTATAAAAATTGGAATCCAATGTGTGCTCTCGTCCCGTTAACTTTTCCCGCTTCCGCAGAAACGCGATCCGTGTGTCCGTGTTAAAATTCATGAGCGCCGGCGGTAGAGATTCGGTGGAGGAGAGGCGCGAATGATTTTTTTCGGACGGAAGCGCAGCCCCCCCGGTTACTCCGTCCCACCAGTTCTCCACTGGGACGGGACGGGGCCTGGCTGTTTTGGCAGGGAGCGGGCAATGGGCAGTGGGGTGTATGGAAGCTGGGGGTGGGGGGGGGGGGGGGGGGGGGGGGGGGGGGACGCAGCTCTGGCTGGAGGGGTGGGGGGGGGGGGGGGGGGAATTGGGGGGATGGGTTGGGGGGGTGAAGCTTTGGCCGGAGGGGTGGGGCAGGGAGATTGGGGGGATGGGGTTTGGGGGGGGGGGGGTGGGCGCAGCTTTGGCCAGAGGGCTGGTGGGGGGGGGGGGGGGGGGTTGGGGTAGCAGCTGTGCAGCTGCCCCACATTGCCCTTCACACTCCGGAAAACCTGAGTGCCCACTGTCGCCCCCCCCCCCCCCCCCCCCCCCCCCCCCCACCACCACCGCCCCCCCCCCCAGGGGGACGGAGAGGGGTATGAGGCGAGCGGACAGGTGTGACTCTTATTCGCCCTTGCGCTCACGCTCGCGCTCTGCTTCAGAGGCCCGTAAAAACGCATCTCCTCCGCGCCGCGGCGGTTTTAGAGCCACGTAAATTTGGGTCGCGTGCGGACCGCGGCGCTTTCCGGAAAGCTCCGGGTTTAATTACCGCCGTTATTAGAGCGACGCCCGGCGCCGGTGGACTGTGTCTCTTTTAAGATTAACAAGGAGAAAACGGTTTGCTTTCCATAAAAGTGTGTTTACGTGTGCGAGTCTTTGTGTGTGGGTTTATGTCTGTTCGTGTGTGTGCATGCGTGTGTGCGTGTGTGTCTGTGTGTGTCTGTTTGCGTGGGGGGGGGGGGGGGGGGGGGGGGGGGGGGGGGGGGGGGGGGGGGGGGGAGGTGTGCTTGTTCTGAAAGCACAGGAGGAGGTACGTAGGACAATGGGGAACAAACAGGACACCTGTACACCTGTTCAGCAGTTTGTAAAATGTAAAAATCAAACGGCGAATGATTTCAGAAGGAAACGTCCTTCTCTGCCGTCCTGTCTCCCCCTGGGGCTGCAGACAGCAAACCCTCCTTCAACAGCCTCCCTTTCAAATTCAAAATCCTTTCCAATGGGCTATTGCACCATTTTGAAATGTTATTGTATTTATTTTTTAAAACAGTAAGTACAAATTCATCCCTACCTGCCATGTCATTTCATCTGCAGCTTCCTGGGGTCACCCTCCTCAGGCTGAATAACTTCCTGGGGTCATCCCCCTCAGGCTGAACAGCTTCCTGGGGTCGTCCTCCTCAGGCTGAATAGCTTCCTGGGGTCGTCCCCCCAGGCTGAATATCATCCCCCTCAGGCTGAACAGCTTCCTGGGGTCGTCCTCCCCAGGCTGAATAGCTTCCTGGGGTCGTCCCCCTCAGGCTGAACAGCTTCCTGGGGTCGTCCACCTCAGGCTGAACAGCTTCCTGGGGTTGTCCTCCCCAGGCTGAACAGCTTCCTGGGGTCGTCCTCCCCAGGTTGAATAGCTTCCAGGGGTCATCCCCCTCAGGCTGAATAGCTTCCTGGGGTCGTCCTCCCCAGGCTGAACAGCTTCCTGGGGTCGTCCTCCCCAGGCTGAACAGCTTCCTGGGGTCGTCCTCCTCAGGCTGAATAGCTTCCTGGGGTCGTCCTCCTCAGGCTGAATAGCTTCCTGGGGTCGTCCCCCTCAGGCTGAATAGCTTCCTGGGGTCACCCTCCCCAGGCTGAACAGCTTCCTGGGGTCGCCCGCCCCAGGCTGAACAGCTTCCTGGGGTCGTCCCCCTCAGGCTGAATAGCTTCCTGGGGTCGTCCCCCTCAGGCTGAATAGCTTCCTGGGGTCGTCCCCCTCAGGCTGAATAGCTTCCTGGGGTCGTCCCCCTCAGGCTGAACAGCTTCCTGGGGTCGTCCCCCTCAGGCTGAACAGCTCTCAGAGCTCTCTGACGGCCCCTGTATGACGACCATCACTGAGCCAGGAAAGGAGCCCTTTCCGTTCACAGCAGCTAATTAGCATTCTGTCACAGCGTTTTACATGCGAAGGCAAATGTGACCGCGGTGTCCTTTTGCCCCTTGAATCGAGTGTCACTGTCAATCTGCATTAATCCACAGCCCGTGGAATATATAATATATTTCAGTTAGACCCTTTTCCCATTCACGATGCTCTGCAAGCTGTGCGTGTTCTGATGGCAGAACGGAAGCCGAAGTGTCACTGAGACGGGTTGACAGTTTAGTCTGAATTAAGGTTTCTATTATTCACAAAAAAAATAGCATTAATGAGTTGTAACATAAAAGCATGAGAGTGAATGTGTTTGTAGTCAATCGTCAGTTTTGCAGTAGTTACTGGTTTACTCCGTTAGATTTTTACTTCTACTGTAGCTTTCCTTGCTGTTACCTCACAGAAGTTAAAATGGTCTGAGAGTCACACTTGCTGCTCTCTCATTGGCTAAGCAGTGACAGGTGGGCTGCTAAGAGCCAATCGTGAATATACATTTGGAATCAAGGTAGGAAACTCCAGACTGCAGATAACCGGCACAGCAAATCAGGCTCATTCAAATTCATTTTTGTTTTTTTCCAATCGCCTGGCCAGCCTGTAATTTGTCCTGTCAGTCCTGGCACTTAATTTCTTTGTAAGGTTCTTTATTCTTCTTAATTAAATGGGTCATGTTTTTTTCCCCTCCTGCTTTAATCTTTTTGTTGTCCTCAGAGCCACGAATGACCCTTTTCTGAGTTCAACAGCAGTGAAAACACCCTTAATTACATTTTTTCAGCATGAAATTTGATGACTTTTCTGGGAGTGAAACTGCCATTAGAAAAAGTTAATCATTGTCCTTTTTTTAAATTTTTTGTAAAAGATGAGTCAGCCTTGAGTCATTTTTAACGCTGCTGATATGAAATCAAAATCAAAGTTAAGTACCACACATTTATCATAGCAGAAAAAAAAAATCAATTATGATGTGTGGTTTGTAGTAAAAATGAATGGTGTAGACTGGTAAAGTAATACTGAGTGTTTGAACCATGAAGCAGAAAAAGAACAGTTACTCAACAAATTATTAATGAGCGACAGGTTGTTTCTACAAGAGAAATATTGATTTACGGTTTAAAATTCAGGGAAGAGGCTCTATCACAGGGGGTCCGGCGAAAAGGTGAGTCATTTTTGACCCTGTGGACACAGAGTGCTTGCAGAATACAAAGACCAAACAAGGTTCAGGTTTCTCATTTTTGTCATGACGATGCAAAATCAAACTGTTTTCTTTTGGCCTCGGAAGGGGACAGGAAATCACTTAAACTGTATGTATTCATGTATTGTAAAGCGTCTATGAAAAGCGCTATATAAAATAAATATATTATTGTTATTATTATTAACAGAGGTCGTGTAGCATTTCCGGTGATTCACTGCAACCAGGTGTTTTGGTCAGGCTTTGATCGACCGTGGACCCACTTTTAGGAGAAGTCAGGAAGGGTGTATTAATGTGAGGCCTGCCCTTACAGACACAACACGCATCCCTGTTTGCCCAGCTTCAGTCCCCCTCCTCTCACCGAGGGCGGAAATTCATCAGTCACTGCAACAACACAACAGGCAAAAGTGCACCCAGTCACACCAGGGGGAGATCGAATGATATTTTGCAAAGGTTAAGAGCCCTCCCTGTGTCATAATTTATTTCAAGTGGTACTGGAAATCTCTAATGATTTCTGTGGAATTTCTTCATCGCACTATTTGAATATCGGCAAATATTTCAGGCGGTTGGGTGAGATTTAATTGGTATTTATTTCACATGCTTAAAAAGCACAGGCAAAATTACAACGCCCAGTCACTGAAATGAGAATAAAATTTAAACATCCGTATTTAAATGTAGGATGTAGAAACCTGTGAATTGTAGAAAGTTAATTCGCACCATATAACAAATATGCATAACACGGTCCAGCGTAACATTTCTTATTATTTAAAAAAAATAATAATCACACAGTTCTCTGCAACATTAACCGCACAGTTTCTGCACCCAGAATGAAATCCGGAAAGGCAGCTAGGTCCACAGCATAGCACGCGCACAGATCCCGTGTTATCCATTAGCTACCGCACGGCTGCTATTTTAGACAGAGGTCCTGAATGTATAAACAGCGTGTGGGAGATAATTGCTTTTCCCCACAGTGGATAATAATGCTATTTACAACATTATTACACCCCAAATTAGGTTTTCACACAACCCAGATCAGACGCAGGAAGACACAGACGTCCTCCCGTTTCCGTACTGTACACACTCGCGCTAAATAAAATGCTTGATTACTCGACGGCTGATGATCCACGGCAGTGATTCGGTGTGTACGCAGAGGTATCGAGCGCACCGGGTGATTATGAAGTAGACAGAGTTTTCCTATTTGGCAGAAGCAAATCAAATTTGACAGATATCAGGTAGTGGCGGGGGGAGGCCCCGAGGTGAATACTAATGGGGCGCGCGGCCTCACCCCGTCCCGTCTGCTCTCCCCCCCCGATTATCCCAGGGTGAGAGACGGCCGGTGCTTTCTCCTTCGCGGGAAAAAGGACAAACGGTATTGATTTAAACTGATTGCCTGCCCTTTTCCTGGGGGAGGGTGGGGGGCTGGGGGGGGGGGAAGGCACGCAAAGAAAAGAGCGTAAATCTACACGTCAGGGCACAGTGACACCCCCCCCCACCCCCACCCCCCCACCCCTACCCCTCCGTCGTTCAACAGAGCAATCCATCACCCCAAATCAGCTCCACCTTTAACAGGTTCACTGCACTCCGGGACGGGTGAAAGTGCACTAAATCGTGAAACAGAGGAGGGGGGGGGGGGGGGCACCCGGACTCATCCCTGCCGTGACCGTAAGGGCCAGGTCACCGCCGCCCGCGAAAACCGCCAAAAAAAGGACACGTGCGAAATGGAGAGCGGGGGGGCAGCTAACAGTGCTGTGGAGGCGAAGGACGGGGCAGAAACAGCCCTGAGGCCCGTCGCTTCGCCACCGTGGGGCGACCCTCAAACCTGCACCCTGCCGCCGTGGGGCGACACCCACCTGCACCCTGCCGTCATGGAGCGACACCCACCTGCACCCTGCCGTCATGGAGCGACACCCACCTGCACCCTGCCGTCATGGGGCGACACCCACCTGCACACTGCCACCGTGGGGCGACTCCCACCTGCACCCTGCCGCCGTGGGGAGACCCCCACCTGCACCCTGCCGCCGTGGGGCGACCCCCACCTGCACCCTGCCGCCGTGGGGCGACTCCCACCTGCACCCTGCCACCGTGGGGCGACTCCCACCTGCACCCTGCCGCTGTGGGGCGACCCCCACCTGCACCCTGCCGCCGTGGGGCGACCCTCAACCTGCACCCTGCCGCCGTGGGGCAACCCCCACCTGCACCCTGCCGCCGTGGGGCGACCCCACCTGCACCCTGCCTCCGTGGGGCGACCCCCAACCTGCACCCTGCCACCGTGGGGCGACCCCCACCTGCACCCTGCCGCCGTGGGGCGAGCCCCACCTCCTCCAGCATGACTGACGCCGGGTACACAGCAGGGGTGTCAGACTCGTGGGCGTCAGCGTGGTGCGACCTGACATGACTTCAAATAAGGTGAGAGAACAGGCCATTCGGTCCAGCAGTGATCGCTGTTTTCCTACCACTAAAGAGTACCCAGTGCTCAGTTTATCTACACAACTATATAGCACTTCTGTGGTCCATAATTGCCATGGTTACAGTAGAACCCCTGTAACTACACGGTGAAATATTCAGATTTTGTTCCACCCTTTGTGTCACATTGCTAATTGCTCCTCATCTCGGTCAACTAAGGACAACATCAGTATTCACTAAGAATACTTTGCTTGTTAATTTTTTAGTATCCACCCAATAGAATCTATTAATTACATTTTTTTTTTAGAAATGTATGATCTTTTATGGAAGGGTAGATATTAACATCTTTAATTAGATCCTCAGTGACAGCGCCGCCAGAGTTATTCTGTGTAATATCTCAGCTTTTCGGCTCGACAAACCAGCTTTACTGTGTAAAAACGTTCTGCAGTACGTGCCAGTGGTGGAAGTGTTGACAGTGTTTCCCTGTGCAAACTCGCCCCCCACGATGAGGGAACTGTCAGTTCACCGTGTCAGACATTAGGAGAGAAATGAAAACAACACGAAGCACAGGAGTACACACCTCAGAGTCTATATTTCCAATGAGAGACAGAGAGAGAGAGAGAGAGAGAAAAGAGAGAGAAGAGAAGAAAGAGAGAGAGAGAGGGAGGGAGGGGACAGGGGGGAGAGCCTTACCATATACCTTAGCAAACATCCGTTCTGTACACATATCTCACCACATATCTGCTACTCCTAACTTCTTGTGTCAGTCACATTTACTCGATACCTTCTTAATGCCTTTATGACCTAGGAACCGATCACATGGTTCTGGAGAGGCATGGTTTCCCAGCGTTGTGTACAAGTCGCTGTATAATTTACTGGGTGATGAGGTTTCCACTGCTGCTAAGGGACTGCAGCCACCCCACAGCACCCTAACAGCCGTTGGTGTACAGAAAGTGTAATTCCTCTCACAGAGCAACACCTGATCGTCTCTCACCTTGTTGAGATGGGCGAACTGCTCACCTGCTCCTGAGCTAACGAGGAGCTCACGGCTAATTACTATCCAGCTCCGATGGGTCTCCACCAGCTGGGCGCCATCCTGGGGGGGGGGGGGGGGGGGGTGGGTGGAGGAGGGGGGGGCACAGACAGCAGGTGGTGCTGTCACAGGTCACGGGTCAAAGGTCATCCCTCCTCTGGGATAGCAGAGTCACCTGTGTGTCAGGTGATATTAGATTACATCCCCAAACAACAGGATGACATCAGTATAAATCCCCAAAAAACGGTGACATCAGTATAAATCCCCAAAAAACAGGGTGACATCAGTATAAATCCCCAAAAAACAGGGTGACAGCAGTATAAATCCCCAGACAACAGCCAAACTAAAAGTTCACAAAGAACTTTACAGCTCAGTATAAATTGCAGAATACATATATAGTTGGCTTATATTTTAAAAAATTGTGACACAGATTCATGATATATCAATATATTGGACCCAGGCCAGTTATTACTTTTCATGGTGCCCATTCTGACCAATCTTATGGTCAGTGGGCAGCATATAATTATACCTTGGCTCCTTCACCCCGCCCCCCCCCCCCCCCCCCCGCCACCCCGCCACCCCACCCTCCCCCGACCCCCGTAACACTTCTGTAAACAGCTTGGCTACTGCAGTTATGAGGAATGACACTTCTATTTGCTTGTACTTTTTTGTAACATTGTTATTGATTTTTTTTTTTTTTTTTATTTTTTTTTTTTTGCATTTGCGATCTTGTTATTTTGTTAAGTTGTACATCGTGCCATTTTGTAATTCCTCTTGTATTTTCCCGAGCCAATCATATTTCTCCCCCCCCCACCAGTCTCATGCTCCCATTGGCCAATTCCTTACACCACAACCCAAGAAGAAGAACGCCCTTGCTCCATGACCTGACGCAGTAGGAGTATTCCGAGGCCCGAGAAGAGCGTCCGTACTCCCGGACGTGACGCGGTACGAGTGATCTTCGCCTGATCACCCCCCCAGGATCCCGAGTCGGACCCGTCCGAGCAGACGCAGCAGACGCAGTCTTTAAGCGACGCAGCGCAGATTACCGCGTGGGTTCCTGTGCGGATGCAGATCGAGCTGCGCTCCTCTGTGCAAACAGCCACATCAATCAGGGCTGCAGTCCACCCTCCAGCCCGCCCGCATACTAACAGCAGCCTGGGCCCCCCGCCCCCCCGCACGCGCTACAGAGACTGCTTAAATGTCACCTGTTCTTTATTCTCCATAAAAAATAAAGTGTTGGAGAGACAGAGAGAGAGAAAGAATAAGGGAGGGACAGGGAGAGAGTGAGAGAGAGAGAAAGAGACATTTGATGTTCCTTTACTGAAATGCGATACCTTCCGCAATTACCTTAAATCCTACCCCAACCCCTTATTTGCAAACCCAAGACCCACCCTCCTCCCAAAAAAGAAAAAGATAAGAAAAGGCTTTAGACTACCTTATGACAGTACAGCTTTGCTGCCACTAAAGCACAAGCATGTGTCAGAAGTCAGCTGTGAGATCGTTCACAATGATTTAAGGGCCATCCTGCCTGAAATAAATAAAACTTCTTTAAAAATCAAAGTAAGCATGACATGCTCAAGATTACAAATGCATAGTCCATTACACTCCTTAAAAACAGTAGCAATAATAATCCAACAGGACTCTGTACCTGTTTCAGGGACTGAAAGCCAGCTCCAGCCCTCTACTACAAATCAGCAAATAATAATCTTACATACACACACTCATCATCAACATCACCACTTTTCCTCAAGTACCTGCTCTGGGATTCACCTTGAAATGCCAAGTCCCCAAGTACTCCTCCACATTTGCAGCCTAACCCTTGGTCTATTTTGAGATCCCCCCACCCCCCTCGGGTAAACCATTAGTCCCGCGTAATGACCGTCAGAAGCTGAGTGACAGCTGTGAAATGTGCGCGTGATTTACGACCCGCGAGACACGGAGACACGCCAGTACCAAAAACTCCTCAGTCACGAAAGCTGCTTGGGTGGCCCGCCCGCATCAACAGACGTTTTCAGCCGACACTGGCCTGGCAAACACTGCGCTTTCTCCCCGACACAGAGAATGGGCCCAAGACCTCGGCGGTACTGCAGATATTAGCTCCCTGCGCTAAGGTAAATATCAGAGAGAAATAAGAAGGGCGTGCCGTAAAATCCTCTGCTTGGCCGCCTGCCTTATCTCGCGTTTCAAAACAATAACTATACGTGTATCTAATAAATGTCACCGTGCACCACGACGCGATTTTAAATTGCCTTCTGCCGAATATGTTTACGGTAACCGTGGTAGAGGAAATACATGTTTGTAACCCACACTCACACACACACACACACACACACACACACACACACATACACACAGAAACATGAAAGGCAAAATGAACAGAGCGGCAGGATGTTATTTCTGGAGGCGCAACGTACGGTCCTTGATCTGTTCAAATAAAAAGCTATTAAACGGAGAACAATAAACACAGTAATCTCCCCGAATGCAGATGATGCGAGAGATTCAAAAATACAGTGACTATGGGGACACGCATCCGGAAGCACGCGACAACAACAGGCGTCTCGGAACCTACAGATGGTGGACCCCACGAATTAACTCAGCATTCCCGTTCCGAGCAATTAGATCCACCGACAGATGTGTTTGTACGCATACATGTGAAAATGTGTTCTTGTTTAGTGTAATGTGACATTAAATGGACGCCACCTACAACGAGGGCCCTACTTAGAATGATTTAATAGAGCACATATTTAGATGTTCAGTGAAAGATACTTGCATTAACAATACTTCTTATATTTTGCTTGTTATGCTAAGAAACAGACATTTTGATCAAGGAGCAGACCTTTTGGAGAGCGTACACATTTCAGTCACCCTTGTTGTCTGTACTAGGAGACGCCAGGCTGGTACAAAATCAAGGCTTGACACACACAAATGTGCCATTCTTGGATTACCTTGTTGTCTAGTGTGGTGGCAGCATAGTATAATGGTTAGAAAACTGGCCCTGTAACCTAAAAGGTTACATGTTTGATTCCCAGCTAGGACTCTGTCATTTTACCCTTTATAGTAAGATATGCTACGTAACCAGAAATGTAACACTGTTAAATTTATTGGGGATATATCCAGCTATTACTGTGCATTTGTAAAATGTTGTGAAAGTTGCTGGTGGGAGGGGGGCAGACTCATGGGTACAGGGATGCAGGACACACACACACACACACACACACACACACACATACACAGGCACGCACAAAGGCATGCGTGTGCGCACACACACACACATACGTGCATGCACACGCGCACACACACGCACGCACGCGCACACACACACACACACACACACACACACACACACACTCACGCCAAACACTGGTGACAGCAGTGGGCCCAAAGAAAGATAGAAAAATTATTAAATGTGGCACCTTGGAGCTCCTCTCTGCCCTACGGGCCGTTTGCTCTCTGAAACGTCCATGTTCATCTGAACAGGAAATGAACGCTGGGAAAGCTCTGTACACGGCTCCTCCCTGATTACGCACAGCAGGGACTCATTTTCCCAGAATGCCTTTCCGAATGCGTACCCTGCACCAGGCCCTCTTCCTCTCTGGCCTGCTGGTGACACCCGTGCTCAGTGTGCTTTTAAAAGAAATCCATATTTCAAACAGTTCAAGAGGAAGGGTCAAGAACCTGCAACAAACCATCAAAAACGGTTCTTTAAAAATCTGTTTCCAAGTGCAAAAGAGGTTCCTGGGAACACGAGGGACCCCTGAGGGACCCCGAGACCGTCTCTGCGTGCAGTGTGCTTCAGTCCCACGTGCGCACGTTTACTCCGTAATGCTCTCTCTATCGGCAGGCATTGAGAAGGTTAGGAAAAGATTCAATGTAAGGTGGGGGGGCACCTTCAGAAGAATGTTCCTTTTTTTTTTAAAGACCTTTGACTCCCTCGTATCAGGGAAAATGAACAAATCGCTATCATCATCATCATCGTCTTCATCTTCATCAGAGGTGCATTAAGATAATGGCTTTTTTGTCCTAATTAGTCCTGGTGCTCTTCACACAGGGATGACTTCTGTAATCAAGGGAGGAAAGATTGAGCTCAGCGATTGTTTTTTTGCTTACCTCAGTACGACGCTCATGACTGAGGACACCGGCGAGCCAATGTCACGCGCGCGCACGTCCCCGTCTGTTAAACGCAATCATTACCGATGAACGGCGGGGGGAAAGAGAGAGCGCGAGAGACCCAGTGGCTCAGATGTGTAAAGATCGTTTCAAGTTCTTATTAAAAAAAAAAAAAAAAAAAAAAAGAATTGCAGACAAAAACAATAGGTACAAATACAATCACTGTTCAACAAGGTCAGAATTGAGCCTTTTCACACAAAGCCAATTTCATCCATTTGCATCTTAATGGAACTGGCAATCTCGCTCACAGAACACTTCTTCTTAATTGTCCTCGCAACAAATCTCCCTTATTGAATAGGCCTGTTTGTGACAGCATCTGGGAAATTTCAACACGTTTTTCAAATGAATAAAAACACAGCCACCATGTGGCCGTTGTTGGAATTACAGCCAGTATTGCCGGATTGAGTGTCAGTTTGGCTATTTTTCCAAGTTATTGAGCGGGGGGGAAATGGCTTTGGGCAGCTTGTCATAATTTGGCCTATTTTTTATTTATTTATTTTTTGTTATGTTGGGAGTTTTTATAAATCTTCCTTTTACAGCTAATCATTCACATTCCTTGGCGCTGATGCAGTTTGTTCCTCCTCTGCCTAATTCCCTGCTGTCATTACACCTGAATCCTGTCAATTAGTGGCTGCGTTTATTTGCATCGAGTCGGTGGGTCTATAAACTGTACTGTTACATAGACCGCCGCGTCTTTCATCTTTTAACGCATGACACGGAGCACGGAAAAGATGGAAACCTATTACTGAATGCAAGGCGCTGCTCACTGTCGTGTCTTTGGTTTAAGCAACAATGTTTGAGAACTTTGCAATGGGCTCGAAATTAGTATCATGTGTTTCTATGGTGCTGACACTGACCTTGCTGTTTATGAAGGACCGCGCGAGCGAGTGTGTGCTGCAGTCCCCTGTCCTGCAAAATGAGAACGAGGATGTTCATATACGTATATTTATGAATACAGGGATACGGACGACCATTATCACTTATGCCAGTTTTTGGACTGTGTGACTGTTTATTGTGCGCTTTCCTACCGGGTAATATAACTGTCACGACTGCTGTGTAGCCTACTTGTATAACGTTAATGTGTTCGAATCGTTATGTCTTGGGATTACACTGTTGGTACCGATATGTCTTGTGATTGAACTATTGTTGTTTTTATTGCCGACCTTTTGTATGAGCAGGACAAATTCCCCTCGGGGCCAAATAAAGATTATTCTATTCTATAAATATAAAGATTGGGCGGGTTGACCGTTTTCAAAATCTGGCAACACTGATTACAGCAGCGCCAAACTGCACCCTGGAGTTTTTAAAAGTGCTGCCGTTCTCATGGCTGGTAGCTCTTGGAATGTGCAAAGCACGAAGAAACGGTCAGTAATCACCATTAACCAGGTGGCCAGTACACTGCTGGCGCCATTACTCAGGGGAGCGGTACTGTCTCTCACCTTCTCTGCGTTTACCGCAAGCCAGTGCCTCTTGGAGCCCCCCCCCCCCCCCCCCCCCCCCCAAAAAAAAAAAAAACTTTTGAAAAATCTTAATGAGAAAACTACTGGGGAAATGAAAGACAGCGCACGCAGTGCTCTCTCTCGTTAGTCTGAGAATACCCTTCAACATGCCTCACACCTCACGCTTAATGCTTACAAAAATAAATGCATTTTTAAAAACTGAGGCTTTGATATTGAAACTTGTTTCTTTGGTAGTAAAGAAAAAACTTTAAACAACGGCGTTCGGGTCATCCATTTGGCGAGGTTATACTTAGCCATGGATTTATTCAGTAAATATTCAGATATGAATGAATACTATATATCGTACCATATATCATGTTGCATATTGGGCTATCAATAAGATTAGGAAAAGGGCTCAGAAATCTGAGGGGGAAAAAAGCTTCAATATAACCTTTACTGAAAGTAGCAATCACAGCTAAGGACTTTGAATGCTGAAGACACGGCAAACTTATCTAACCTGTATTCATAAAAAGCTCAAGGTAAATTGCAGTCCACTACTTGAGCCGATGAGCAATCGCTCGTCCAAGTGACAGATCCATTTTGGCGAAACGTCCTCAAGAAGCTTTTTTTTTTCTTTTTCTTCTTTTTCTTTTTTAGCCCCTGGCAACCGTAGCAACTGTCTGGAAACTCTTCCCGGCTCACTGCTCAGGAAATTGACGTACCACAGGGCCGGCGAACGGAAGGTCAACTCCATCAGCCGCGAGCGTAAATAACGACACGCGGGGATGCCGGCCGCTGATCCCTGCTCCCACCCCCGGGGGAAGCGAAGCGGCAGTCGGCAAATGGAAACGGGACTTGCCCAGTGGAGGCCGGAACATTCTAGACAGTTTCATTGATCACAGGGAACAGCTTATGCCTGCATCAGCGCGAGGAACATGAATCAGTCCTTATCTCACCGAACGGGGCCCCTCAGGGACGGGACCTGGAGAGGGTGGGGAGTAGGGAGGGGGGCAAGTGGAAAAAAAGTGTGGGAAACATCTCTGTCCGTCTGTCCATTTTAACTGTCAGATTGGTCAGACCTACGCTGTCAGGAGACTGAAGAGCCGTCGCCGAAAAACCGCCGCAATACGTACGCACACTTATTCCCTCATGCTCAAGCCTCACAGCATAAAACAAGGTAAAGAAAAGAAAAATCAAGAGACAAAACAGCTTACGTGGAGGGGGATTTCCCGTTTTCCCGCTTCTCGTCCGAGCGTTCGCGCGCTCGACACCTCGCGCATTCCCTGAGCATACGGGTAAAGTTTTTAAAACACCAGCAGCTACGAAGTACTTCAAATCATTAACCGTGTGTCTTCGGTTTCCAAGTTAACTTTGAAAAGCAAGATCCGTTTTATTAGGAATTCTCCAGGATTGTAATGTATAATACATACTGTGTGTAATAACTGGGAATAATTTCCGTGGCACAGGCTACTCTGTGGGGTAACGCCACGGGGAGCTGAGCGAACTTTAGTGCAAACCGCCCGTTTTTACCGTTTCGGAATTCTCTCTGAACTTCGCCTCCTTTGAATCAAATCTTTGATATGCTGGCCCTCATTTCCCGTTAAGTTAATCAGATATCGGCGATGAAAAATCATTAGACGAACTTTTTGAGTCTAGAAATGAATAAGTAACTAATTATGCCCAGTCCCTCGCAAGACTTTGGGTAGTGACCCAATATCAACTTATAATTTCACATTAATGATTCTGAAGAGTTATTCCTAATATGCTGACAGATTTAATACCTACGCTGAATGTTTAAGTGATGTCCACACAGGGTCTACCCAGCAAACTGAAAATATGCTGCAATATTACAGACCCAGGGAAATCACTGAAAACCAGAGGCCAGGATCTCCTAATGAACACAATTATGGGTCTTACATAAACTGCCACTTTAAGCAACTTCTCTGAATGTCGTTGGTTATACATCATAAAATAGGACTGGAACAGAACAGAATATCTGGATAGGAGGTATGCCACAAAAAGTTATGGATTGGTGGTGGGCCTATGCATTCCCCTATGCATGGGGGAACCAATTCCAAGGGCTGACAGGGGGCCTCAATGAATTGTGCTAAAATTGTACAGGGATGGGGCCCCAACGTGTGATCTTTTCATAAAAAATCCCAGTCCACACAGTGCCAACAGTTGGCCAATTCAATTTTCTGGCTTTCACACAGAAATGACCAGTGGCCACAAACTCTCAAAATGCTTCTGATTGCATCTGAACATAGAATTCAGGGACACCGTTCACCCTGTAGTGTTCTCAATGGGTGCTCGTAACTCTATAGTGATGCCAGTGTGTGCACCAGGGATGCCATTTTTGGCCCCATTGAAAGACCTCATATTGGGCCCCACAACCTCAGATGATGATGATTTTTTGAGGGTCCCTCTTAGTCAAGGGCCCTCGGATTTGTCCTAACTCCCCCAAATACGGCACCCCGTGTGCACTTGAACGCATTTTTGTTTTATCCACACTATGGTGTCCTGTAAAAGTTATTTTGTGTTTCTTCCCTATCTTCGGCATTTTCCCCTGTTTCCTTGATGATTACCATCTCCCTGAAACACCCCAGTTCCCCAGCTATTAATTCTCATTATTGGTCCATATCTTCTTTTGGCCAGTAAGTGCATTTATATTGCGGTAAATTGCAGAAAGCAATAGGTGAAATTATATTTTGGACACGGAAGGTTATGCACATCTGATACCAATTTCAACCAACAGGAATTTTTTAATAAACGTAATGGCATCGGTTGTATATCTTAACAATGTGGAAAGCAGGTTGCTTGGGTAATAATGACTTGAGTTACTACAGTTGTTTTTAGACACCCCTAAATCTCAGCAATCGGTTTCACGACTTCAGATGGCTAGCGTGACTGCGAGCCAAGTCAAAAAAACTCCTGAGTAAATTCATGCTTTTTGGGGTATGAATATTGTCAGGACTCAGTACAGCCTACCTCACAGTCATGCTAGCTATCAGGATGAGGCTTTAGTACTACTCTAAGACATAGGTACCCTGCTATGGAATAACGTTTTTGTACTAAACCAGGTCTGAACGCAAATGAGCATTTATGGGACATCGTGGAACGATGCAGGGGACAGCATTTCATACTTCAATAAACTGTAAGTAAATTGATTTATTTCAAGGAAAGACGGTTGTATATCCCTGTAAGACTGATTTTGAGAATACTCTGAGAATCTAACTACGGTACATTAGTGTATTTACTAAGGACAAACAATAATAATGGCATTACCTAAATACGCACTGTACTCTTGTGTTTTAGACACACACACACACACACACAAAGACACACACACAAAGACACAAGTACAAACATGCACACACACAATGCCAAGAGAGACACACAAACACACCCAAATACGCAGATCACACACACACATACAAACACAAAATAAACATATTCATATATAAATACAACACCTATAAGGTTTAACATAGTTTATTGTTGTTCAAACTCATCAGTAGACTTGGAGAAATGAACAGTACTTTTTAGAACATTCTTTTAAACAAAAATATAACAAATATTTACACTCACCGGTAAAAATACAAAAAAGCATACAGGCAAAAAATTGTCTTTCTAAAAGACATAAGTTACAACAGCTATCAAAAGTGGGACACAAAAGCGACAGAGTGAGTAATACTTGTTTCATGGACCCGTGCAGTACAATTGCTACCGGTATGTTTACAATTGTGCTGTTCTGCCACAGGTCTACATTGGCTTTACATTAATTTCACATCTCACTTAATGCATTCCAGATACTACATTAGAGACCAGCTATCAGCAAGTAGTGAAGCTCAGAAAGAATCAGCAAATAGGCGAGTTTTCCAGTGTTGTCAGGAGCGATAAAATAGCCTTTGGATTACCTGTTAATGAGCAGCAATGCCGAGGGACAGATATCAAGCCTTCAAAACAAAAGCACCGCAATCTCAGATGGCCAAAATCAAAGAGCTGGTTATCCTGTAAGATTCCTGTTAAATCAACCAGAATGCCTTACGCAAGGCGAAACTTCTGATTAAATAAACATTAAACTCAAATCTGGTAGTGGTGTGAAATTCAGTGAGGCAGGTCCACATACTCACGGTTAACTCTATACACACACTGGGAAATGGGGTTTTGAAATGTGTTTGAAGTCAGGTTTTCACTGAACACGGTGAGACTGTTGTGTCACAGTGTGCAGAACACAGCGAGACTGTTGTGTCACAGTGTGCGGAACACTGCAAGACTGTTGTGTCACAGTGTGCGGAACACGGTGAGACTGTTGTGTCACAGTGTGCGGAACACAGTGAGACTGTTGTGTCACAGTGTGCGGAACTGGAAGGACTATTTTTCCTCTTGAACTCCACCGGATAACAAGGGAGTTTTGCTACTGACACCTGATCAATATGATCAGCTCACCCGAATGGGAAATACAGCAAGGCCATGCAAAGGCAAGCCACACTGCAAGCTGAAAAAAGCAGGAAAAAAAAAACAAAACATTGCCGTTGCCGACGTCTGAGATTCTGTCCTAATATTTACATGAATCTACAGCTGTTTATTTAAATTAGGAAAATATAAAGATCAGGAATATCCATCTCTGTCCATATAATTTATATTATCTACGGTGTATTTCCAAAGTTTGTGGCAGACTGTAATACTAAATATCGTTCAGGCTTCTGGTGAATGTGCAGGCCCAGAAATGGGCGGAGTTTGCACTACGAGGGCGGGGACAGCGGAATGATTGGCAGAGAGAGCACAGAGGAGACCTTCCCTGTCGAGACAGCTGATGTGCTTTGGAGGTGAAGGGAGTGACTGGTCTAAACAGCTGAAGACGTGTCGTCGTTTGTTTCATCTGCTCACCTTTGAGGTGTCCACCTGCGTCCAGTTACCCAGAATTCCCCACTGAGAAGGATGAGGGGAGGGGCCTCTGAGGGTTCCCCGAACGCACAATGTCCACGCGGATCCTTTAAAGCCAATCTAACGCACAGCTCAGAGCACACAAGAACAAAAACATAAACCATGGCAAGAAAACAAAGCAAAAGTCGAAATAAATCCTCAACAGATTCCTGCCCTACCACAGAAAAAGAGCAATCACAACCTTGGATTTTATTGTAACAAAATATTTAAAAATACAGTCTTTACAGATAGCTTTCTTTTCTCAACTATACATGATCAGTAACATTCATTTATAATAAACCAAAAATATATGTATATATTTATATATGTATATATTACCATTAATATATTCAAGTCTTTTTTATGGCAAAATGATACAAAATAAACACTGGGTCCCAACAGCAAAAGGAAATAAGAGAGAGAGATACTCCAGTTATATCCCTAAATATTATACAATTCTACACTTCTCTAGTTTACCACTAGAGGGCAACAATTTCATTAGAATATACAAATATATATTTGCTTACGATGGGCAGCAATCATTAAAGCAGTCATCGGAACATTTCACAAAATGCGCTGAACTTTTTCAAGGGTGTAGCCGGCAAAGCATGGAGCATCGAAAACCTGACGTATAAATATATCTCCCCTGAACTAAAATCTGTCAGTTCACTTATGTTACATCCTCCATTTCCAGGAAAAAGTTCCAGTTTTTTTAAAATGGCTGATATTGCAGGTGAGGTACGCAGAAGACCAAACACATGTTGTGTTAAGAGCGCTGCATCCGTACAATTATAACTGCATGAACAAAAGCCGTTTCTACAACACCTAAGTTTGTTCTTGTATGTTGCTCTGAGCTACTGTATTTCAAAAACACTGTAAACAAGCAAACTGGTGTAAACAATTCCTTAATTGTTGGCCGCATGGTTTTAAAGCTTGTTGTTCATTTGTGTTTAGCAGAATCGGTAAAACAATCTCACTGTATTTCAAGAAGAAAAAAAACATGTTTCTATTGCAGTATGAATGTGTCCTTCCAACATATTAAAAGGGCATTTCACCCAAAAATAAAGCTATGTTTCCACTTACTACGAGTGCCATCATGCCGTTTTAAAACAAGGTTGACGCTGCGGCCCAGAACACTGGCGTGCTTAGATTGAGACTTTGTGGGAATGTGCACAGTCGCCATACTTCGGTAGAAATGAAGTACATTTTTGGCCGCTTCGAGCCCCACAAAACTCTGTCCCGTTGAGGTCCGTTGTATGAGAGCGAGCCGCAGCGGATATCTGGAGAACTCGCCAAACTGCAGCGACACTATCCAGATGGATAGATAACACTCCGGGTAAGTGTAAATATATCAGTTTTATTTTTGGGGCGAACTGCCCCATTGAAGAAAGGACACACGGTATACTGAACATACAAACGGCAGTACGTCACTGCAGTACCTCGTGTGACCCACTGAATCAGCGAGCGGTCAAGGCAATGAAGGGATGAGAGCTCGTGCAACAGCCTGAGATTTAAACTAAACTGCGAAAGCCGTTATAAGATCTTCACACGAACGACATCGAAAAATGTACTCCTGCCGTCCTCCCTTTCTGAGTATGTAATAGATCACACTTTTTGTATTTATACACCAAAGCATGCTGCTAAAAATGCTAAGAATCCGTAAAAAAAAAAAAAGAAAAAAAAAAAGCAAGATGCAAAATCAGCCAGTTCCAATCTTCAGACAAATGAAAAGCAATAAAAAGGAAGCTTTTAAAAATTATAATAAATAGAAATTGAGCCTGGAGACGTAAGAATTTGCCTCGGAATTGATTGACTTCAGTTTTACGCGATGTCCGACTCGCGTGCGAGTCAACGTCCGTTCCCGTCTCTCCCCTTCCGCAGCGAGAGCCAGCTGGAGAAGGCCGCGAGGGCACCCTGGTCCAAAAGTCACTCTCCCGGGAGAGCGTGGGAGATTAAAAAACAGCCCACAGTCTAACGTCGTGGAAATGGAATGTTTTCTTTCCCCGTGTGGGTTTCAGTCAGAACTCTGGTGACCGCAGGGAGAGAGGTGCCAATTGGCTGATCTAGCTTATCTGACCGCACCCCCCCCCCCCAAAGCCTGCCCCCCATCCCCGGCGCCCTCTTCTCTGTCTTGCCCATCCATCCGTCTGTCCATCCACATGTCCATCACACGGGGGAGGCCTACACAGCAGAAACCTGCTCATCTGTGAAGGAGAAGAAAAGGAGAGAGTTCACCACAGAGAAAGCAGAGTGCTCAAACAGTGCACAGTCACAGCAGGTCATGCACAGTGCCAGTGGAGGGAGAGAAAAAAAAAAAAAAAACGATTAATCAAGTTAACCATCAGACACGGCAACAGCAGTCATCTCCGTTCATGGAAAAGGTGAGCGCCAAATTAACCATTTACTTCCACCGGAAACAGTATTACGGCCTGAAATGGCGTAAGCCACAGCCACACAGTATACTGCGGCAAAACCAAAATACACAAAAATATTTACATCACAGGGTCGTAAAAAAAAGATGTAGCAGAAGCAAAGTTTTAGATCTAAAAAGGTAACCAGTAACGGTAAGAGGAAGCCGGTTTACAAGAATCCCTCTCTTTCTCCATTAAAGGCCTCTGCATGAACAGGCAGGCAGTACTAAAACCTCTTCATGCTGCAGTGAGCACTTTCCTATTAGCGCTATTCCAGGTTCCTGTTAGTATTATGCTAGCTTCCCGTTCGTGCTACACAGCTTCTCGTTAGAGCTAGGCAAACTGCACGTTAGTGTTACACAGCTTCCGGTTAGTGCCATGTTAGCTCCCCATTAGCGCTAAGCAGTTTCCCGTTAGCGCTGTGCTAGCTTCCTGTTAGTGCTAAGCAGTTTTCTGTTAGCACTATGCCAGCTTTGAGTTAGCGCTACACAGTTTCCTGTCAGCGCTCCCCAGTTTTCCGTTAGCACTATGTTGGCTTCCCGCAAGCGCTAAGCAGTTTCCCGTTAGCGCTACGCTAGCTTCCCACAAGCGCTAAGCAGTTTCCCGTTAGCGCTACGCTAGCTTCCTGCAAGCGCTAAGCAGCTTCCCGTTAGCGCCACGCTAGCTTCCCGTTAGCGCCGCGCTAGCGCGCTCCGGTGGTGACGTACCATCGTCCTCGCTATCGGGCTGGCTGCGGACGGCTGCCCTGCCCGGCCGGGCCTCGCAGACCTGGGGGCCGTGCGCCAGCCTCTTCGCCTGAAGCAGGGCGTCGCCCGGCAGGGGCAGCCCGCAGGGGCTCTGCAGCAGCTTTGACCTCTGCAGCGCCACGCTATAGTCGGGCGGTTTTAGGTGGGGCGGCCGCGGCGCTCCTTCCGCGGCGTCGCCCAGGGAGATGCCCTGGTATCCGGGCGGAGTCGGGGGCGGGCCCCTGAATCTATCGTCCTTGGTGGGGGAGGTTACACAGTACACTGGCGGCAGGGATGGTGATGAAGGGGAGGGGGGGGGGGGAGGGGGGGGGGGGGAATGGGGGGGAAAAAAGAAAATGAGGAAAAATAAATCAATGAGATGTCACAACAATGTCACAAACACAAGAATTAAAATCATAAATAAATTAAAATTAAATAAGGAAATACACAGACTGGGAGATGAATGACAGCAGCAGATTTGGGCAGAAGCTCCGCCCACCCTATTTAATCCGGCCCACCCCACAGCTCAGGTGTGTTCAGAATACTTTGTTACTTCTCTTTGCACTGGGGAGGGGTGGCGGTTTGATTTAGGTATTCTTAATTTATTTGTGAAAGGGAACAGACTGCTTTTCTCTACTGTCAGCAGAACACCGGGTCACAGGCGAATTTCAGCAGAAGGTAAATTCTGCTTTCCTTGAATCTGAATATAAGGAAGTATTTCTTTACAGAGCTGTCTGTGCGTGGAAGAGCTCGCCAGGCCAGAGTAGTAGAGCAGTACAGGCAGGAGTCCTCAGGGTGTTCAGGTCCGAGCCTGGTGCTGACTCTATAGTTTGTAAGTAAACAGTGAGCTGAGATCGTGAGCTCTTATGTTTACCAAATTCAGTACCTGCATCATCGCAAACGGTAACTAGTGCTATGAACAAGTTACAGACACATTTTGTTTGCATCGTAACTCCACATGGTAAATATAAAGACTAAGTTCACTCCACACGGCTCCTCTCGCCATGTACACTGGGTGAGGAGGAAGGTAAGACCTGCGGGAGGCTTTGTGTGTGCAGCGGCAGTACAGCTCATGCAAACAGCCGGAGCACATGCAAACAGCGACATCAGCAACGCGGGCATCGACTGCACCGAATACGTCCTCACCGCGTACCCAACTCAAAGCTGACAGCCGTAAGAGCCGAGCCAAGCCGAGCTGAGCCAAGCTGAGCCAAGCCAAGCCAAGCCAAGCCAGAGCCAAGCCAGAGCCAGAGCCAGAGCCAGAGCCAGATCAGAGCCAGTATGGCACAAACACGCATCCCACGCAAATCTGCTGGTGTCACTACTCCTCTACGGGGGGGGCGGTGAGTTTGGGAGAGGGGGTGGGGCCTCACCTATGAGCCCCTTTTCTGTGCTTGAGGTGATGGTTTTGTAGGCGGGGTCTGCGCCGGGGGCGGAGTCGGGCGTCTCCCCCGGCGACCCGGCGGCATTCTCGCGGCTCGGCGCTTGATGGTGCCGTAGTTCCCCTCGTAGGTGTCCGACAGCGAGCTGGACGACGCCCAGCTCTGCCGCGATTGGTCGAGCTCCGAGCTGTCGCGGGAGAGCCTCTTTCCCGCGTCGTCGTGGCGGGCGGGCCCCGCCTCCACCTCGGCGATGGCGCCGCCCAGCTGGGCGTGGCGGTACGCGGCCAGGTCCCAGGCCCCCCGCGGCGGCGGCGGAAGGTTCTGGAAGTTGTCGTGGGAGTTGCTGGAGCAGGACGTCCAGCTGCCCCGCCCGCTGTCGGCTGTCTCCAGGGAGACGTGGTCGGGCGCCAGCTCCTCGTGGCTGGCGGACGCGGTGAAGGAGGCGGCCCGAGCCACCGCCGCCGGAACCCTCGCCAACGCCGCGCTGTAACCCAGTGAGAGACGGGGGTCAGCCGCGTAACCCAGCGCCTAGAGACGGGGGTCAGCCATGTAACCCAGCGCCTAGAGACGGGAGTCAGCCGTGTAACCCAGCGCTGAGAGACGGGGGTCAGCGGTGTAACCCAGCGCTGAGAGACGGGGGTCAGCTGCATAACCCAGCGAGAGAGACAGGGGTCAGCCATGTAACCCAGCGCCTAGAGACAGGGGTCAGCCACATAACCCAGCGAGAGACGGGGGTCAGCCGTGTAACCCAGCGCCTAGAGACGGGGGTCAGCCGTGTAACCCAGCGCCTAGAGACAGGGGTCAGCCGCGTAACCCAGCGCCTAGAGACAGGGGTCAGCCGCGTAACCCAGTGCCTAGAGACAGGGGTCAGCCACATAACCCAGCGAGAGACGGGGGTCAGCCGTGTAACCCAGCGCCTAGAGACGGGGGTCAGCTGCGTAACCCAGCGAGAGACGGGGTCAACCGTGTAACCCAGCGAGAGAGACGGGGGTCAGCCGTGTAACCCAGCGAGAGACGGGGGTCAGCCGCGTAACCCAGCGAGAGAGACGGGGGTCAGCCGCGTAACCCAGCGCCTAGAGACGGGCGTCAGCCGCGTAACCCAGCGCCTAGAGACGGGGGTCAGCCGCGTAACCCAGCGAGAGAGATGGGGGTCAGCTGTGTAACCCAGTGCCAAGAGAGACGGGGGTCAGCCGCAAAACCCAAGCGGCGTGCGTTACTAAGCAACAGCAGTTCTGAATTATGCCGCCGCTGAAACACCATCACGCCGGCACCGCGATTACGCCGGGGATTTATCCCCCCCCCCGCCCCCCCCCCACCCCGCTCAGCGCAGTCACATTAAACACACTCCGCTCTCTCACAGTTTACATCATTACAAACGGCACTCGCTTCACTGAAATGATTTTACCAACCAGCAAAATGCCCCCTTAACTGGGGGGGGTGAAATAAATGAGGCGACGCAGTCCAGCCTATTAAAACATCACAGGAACACAACAGTATCACTCCTACAGTTACAACCTTTTTTCTTTTTTAATACAATGGAGGGCTGCAATCATAAAAAAAACATCAATAAAAGGAACTGTTTGCTCGGTAGCATTTAAACAGTCCGCATTAATCGCACCGATCTCACACGAAAGGCACGTAAACCCCTCTCTCTCTTCCGTTTTTTAAAAT
Organism: Anguilla japonica; assembly: GCA_025169545.1. Taxonomy (NCBI): domain Eukaryota; kingdom Metazoa; phylum Chordata; class Actinopteri; order Anguilliformes; family Anguillidae; genus Anguilla; species Anguilla japonica. The sequence continues at coordinate 3,059,486 of CM045891.1, forward strand.
CTGAAACATGCGGCAACTTCCCCCGCTTCTCATAAGACCCAGGAGCAGACCGGAGTCCCCCCAGCGCAGCGGCGCAGAGAGGACACGCGCAGGAGGGCGTGTGACTGCAGGACGGCGCATGCCATGCGCGTGTGCAGGTTACCTGCTGCAGGGCTGGCTGTAGTCCGCCACGGGATGGGCGTGGCCGGGGGCGGGGCCAGGGGCGGGGCCCGGGGCGGGCGTGTCCTGCGGGCAGCTGGCCTTGCTCTGGCACGCGCTCCTCCGCCCCCAGGATGGGCATGGAGTCCACAGAGCAGTTACTGACGATGCTGGAGCGGGACGAGATCTCGCTGTGGCTCGAGTCAGACAGGTTGTCCGACTTCCCAGGAGGCATCAGGGCGTAGCCTGCGGGAGGGAGAGGGAGGGAGGGAGGAAGGGAGAGATGGGGAGAGAGAGAGAGAGGAGGGACGGGGGGGGGGGAGAGGCTGTTAGATCCCCTGTTTCACCATTACAGGATTAAAGCTGTTCACTCTGTCCACTGAGAAAAGCAGCTTTAAAAACAGCCCTTATAGTCAATACATTATTATCATTAGAGCATTATGTGCAGACCTTTCAACGGAAGCATTTTCTTTAATACACATGGGCACACATGCGCACATGCACACACACACACACACACACACACTTCAGAATGTAGAACAGCTGCCATCATACAGTACAGTAAATGACAGCTAGATGATGTTCCTGTGATTGTTTATAATGATTTACCTGTCACAGGATTGCTTTGGCTGGTTTAGCTAATGTGTATCAGTTAGGTCTATTTTACACAAAAACAAATACTTAAATAATTTGTAATGAATAAGTTCAGAACAGCCTTTTAGACATAACTGATTTTTAGGTATGTGACAGAAAGGTTTTTGTATGGGTTATCATTAAAAACATCTGTCTGCTATTTTTCTTACATCTTAATCTGTTTGGTAACTTTTTACGAAACTTGGCCGGTGGTAGAAGAGCACTCAAACCGACCAAGCCGGAAAAATGGCTCAGATGGCCACAAGGGGGCACTATAACATGCACTATATGTAATATGTGGACAAGCACAACTTCTATTCAGTCTGACCTGGAAGTTAAACTTCAACATGACACCCAGGGCTAAAGCTGCAATACACTGCTGTGCACATGCATTGTAAATACCTTTTATATTTTATATTTTAATTAATATTGTTATTTGAGGTGAAACAACAAAACATTCCATGCCTGTTTGACAAAACACAGGGGAAACATTACTTTTCCACTCTAAAAATAATTCCTGAATTCCTCCAATATTTTGGGTGTAATTAAATACATTTTAATGCATAACATCAGCTATTGAAGCACTTCATAATTTATGTAAACTGCACTGTGAAAAGTGATAGTATCAAACTGAACTCTAACGCTCCTTTTCTACAAAAACCTGAACAAAACAGACATTTTTTTGCATAAGGTAACGGAAAGCTCAGGGACATTTGGTGATATTAACGGTTACTGTTGCAACTGCAATCAACAGTCTGCTAAGCCAGTGCTTTTCCCTCTATATAATAGCTACAATTTTACTCCACTCAATGGATACAAACAATGAACATCTGCAACTCAGATTCTAATAAAATAACACTGTCCCTGCGGAGGTATTTAGCCTCAGTCTCAGTCTTCCTCCTCTTATCCCTGGCCCTTAGCCTCAGCCACTGTCACTGTAACTTCCTGTCCTCCGCATCAACTTCCTGTCCGGTCTCCTGGCTGGCACGCAGCCACCTTCCTCAGATAGTCTTCCTCCGCCTGTGCCTGGCCCTGAGAAACAGCCAGGGGAACCCCGTGGCCCTGTCGCTGCCGGGCCCTTCCTGCGCTGCGCTAACTTCCTGTCCTTCGCCACCACTTCCTGTCTGTCCTGCCGACTGGCTCTCCTGGCTCTCCTGGCCCTTCGGGGCCTCCGGGGCCTCCGGGGCCTCCGGGCCCCGCCTCTCTCTGGACAGGCTCCTCCCCCTCAGCTTCCTGAAGGGGGAGCTCAGCCGTCTCTTCAGGGGGCACTCGGGGGGGTGGGGTGGGGGGCCGGGGGGCCGCGGGGGGCGTGTCTGCCTGCGCGGGAGGGGCCCCGGGTCCCCCGCTCGTCTGCTGGGTCATCAGGAGGATTCTCTTGTGCAGGAAAGCCCCACCTATCCCGTAGCTCCGGGAGCCGCTGCCCTTGGTGCTGGCCTCGCTGGTCAGGGAGGAGGAGGAGCCTGACAGGTTCATCTGACTGGAGTTCTGAGACTTAGGGACTCCGCCCCCTAGAGGGGAGAGAGAGAGGGACAGAGAGAGAGAGAGGGGGAGAAAGAGAGAGAGATTTATCATTTTATTAAATGACTGATTATTTGGTTATGATCATTATATTTCAAGGCATATTGTACGTAAAGCATTTTTAATTGAACTGAATTGGAAGAGTGGGAGAGAGGAGAAAGATAGAAAGATAAAAAAAGACAGTCAGGCAGAGGGGGAGAGAGAGAGAATCGAGAGAGACGAGGGAAAGAGAGGAAGGGAGGGAGAGAGAGAGAGAGACTAGGGAAAGAGTGGAAGGGAGAGAGGGAGAGTGAGAAAGAGACACGAGGGAATGAGAGGAAGAGAGGGAGAGAGAAAGGGAGAGCGAGAGAATGAATGATGTGCAGTTCTGCAGTGATATTGGAGGTCTCGCTGGGCTTGTCACCTCATGACAAGGCGTGTGAAGTGAGTAGCTGAAAGCCAGAACAGGCTGTGTACGCTACAATAAAAACTGACATAACAAGCATCAGCCTCTGCAGCCGAATCGATCTCCATCTGGGAGCCGGTGCCTCTGCACTCAGACACCCAGACAAAGGCCTCAAAGCAACACACCCCTGCGCTGCTCTGCTACAAACCCACAGGAGCCTACTGTTTACCACTGCATGAGGGGCCTACAGCTAACAGCTGCATGAGGGGCCTACCGCTTACAGCTGCATGAGGGGCCTACAGCTTACAGCTGCATGAGGGGCCTACAGCTTACAGCTGCATGAGGGGTCTACAGCTTACTGCTGCATGAGGGGCCTACAGCTTACAGCTGCATGAGGGGCCTACAGCTTACAGCTGCATGAGGGGCCTACAGCTTACTGCTGCATGAGGGGCCTACCGCTTACAGCTGCATGAGGGGCCTACAGCTTACTGCTGCATGAGGGGCCTACAGCTTACAGCTGCATGAGAGGCCCACAGCTTACAGCTGCATGAGGGGCCTACAGTTCACTGCTGCATGAGGGGCCTACAGCTTACTGCTGCATGAGGGGCCTACAGTTTACTGCTGCATGAGGGGCCTACAGCTTACAGCTGCATGAGGGGCCTACAGCTTACAGCTGCATGAGGGGCCTACAGCTTACAGCTGCATGAGGGGCCTACAGCTTACTGCTGCATGAGGGGCCTACAGCTTACAGCTGCATGAGGGGCCTACAGCTTACAGCTGCATGAGGGGCCTACAGCTTACAGCTGCATGAGGGGCCTACAGCTTACAGCTGCATGAGGGGCCTACAGTTTACAGCTGCATGAGGAGCCTACAGCTTACAGCTGCATGAGGGGCCTACAGCTTACAGCAGTATGAGCGGCCTACAGTTTACTGCTGCATGAGGGGCCTACAGCTTACAGCAGCATGAGCGGCCTACAGTTTACTGCTGCATGAGGGGACCAACAGTTCACAGCATCATAAGGGGCCTACAGTTTACAGCTGCATAAGGGGGCCTATGGGTCAGCTCTGAGGGGGTGTACTGACCTTTTCGGGGCGAGTCCTGGGGGACACAGTAGGGCTGGAGTGCAGGGACGACACGGTGGACAGGGTGTCCTCCGACGCCTTCTTCGTGGTGGTCCACTCCTCCGCCGAGCCGGACGGCTTCTTCACCACCAGCGGGGAGCTGGAGTCTGGAGGGGGGGGGAGGGAAAGGAGAGGAGCTACAGTAGGGGTAGATTCCCACACAGGGAGGGGGGGGGGGCGCTGGTTCACAGGAGGGGGGACTGACCAAGACACTAAGTACTAAACAAAGGAAGTGACCACACAGGAACAGGAATAACTGATGATGTCAACAGACCACCCAACCAATCAAAGCTCATCTCGCTGACCATACTTATGGGTGGCAGTGTACGCAACTTCACCGACATAATAATAAAAATAATAATAATACTTTTTTAAGTGAAAACATGCTTATAATAAAACGCAAAAATAACCATAGAGAAACATTCAACGCAGCACATTCAAGAAAAACACAAAACTAACAGTCAATATCATCTGAGGCAACAGCAGCTGACAGCGATCAAACGAAGCAGAGGACTGTGATTGGACGGGACAGGACGGGGGCGGGGCGTGAGGCGGGGGCGGGACTCACTGTGGGCGGCGGCGATGTCCTTGGCGATGCTCTTCTTGCGTAAGGGGTACAGGCTCACGGGGGGCACCTGGAGCACCTGGCTCATGCGGTTGGGCGCGTGGGGTTTCCCGCGGGCAGCGTGGACCGCAGGGACACGGGCGACATGTCCGACTTGGTGGACCGCCGCTCGCTCAGGTTCTTCGACACTGCGGCGTTCCAAAACAGGAAACGATTAATCTCGCACGGGACACTGCAAGATTGTTACCGTGTGTTCCCACCGAAAAAACAGCAATCGCAGAAATAGCAGCGCTATCAGTAGCTCTGGGGGCAGAAGGGCTCGGGGGGTCGATATTCGGGCAGAACTGGAGAGACGGAAGTCACAGCAAACAGCAAGCAGGAGTCACACAAGCCAGCCCTGTAATACCCTACAGAGCTACAGGTCCATTTTCCACCACGGTTCTATCAGACACAACCCTTTATCTCTTCAGATAAAAACGTCTGCCAAATAAATGTAAAGTACATTACCTGCTCTAACTGCTGAACTACACAATAAAACAAAATACTCTAATAATGGACAATCACAAAACAATTACAGTACATAATGCCATTGTAGCTTGGCTTTTGATTTCTGATACAATCTACTTTCCACTGCTGCTCTCATTTGCATACAGTACTCAGGCATGACATCACACTGACTGCAGTGCAGGACCGCACGCATCCACCGGGTGGCAGTGTGACCCAAAAAAGAGGAGCCTCCCCTGTGTCAGTAAAATGCAGCAGCCACATTTCAAAGGAGTTAACGGTCCAGCAGTAGGATGTTTTGCAGAGCACCAGGTGTTGAATGCTGTGTGTTTGTGCCTTGCTCTAGATACGGAAACCCACTTCTGCACATTTCCACAAAATAAAACTGCCTGTCTGTGAAGCACATTATTTAAAAAGGGTTACACAGATACAGTAACTTACACTATTTAGCAATACTGTATGCTAATAGCAGGGTGATAATGTGGCTGTACTGTAGAGAGGGGAGTGTGAGGCATTAGGGTGGAGGACGGTGTTAATGTGTCTGTACTGTAGAGAGGGGGTGTGGGGCATTAGGGTGGAGGATGGTGTTAATGTGTCAGAGGGGGGAGTGTGGGGCATTAGGGTGGAGGAGGGTGATGATGTGTCTGTACTGCAGAGAGGGGGGTGTGGGGCATTAGGGTGGAGGAGGGTGTTAATGTGTCTGTACTGCAGAGAGGGGGGTGTGGGGCATTAGGGTGGAGGACGGTGTTAATGTGTCTGTACTGTAGAGAGGGGGGTGTGGGGCATTAGGGTGGAGGATGGTGTTAATGTGTCAGAGGGGGGTGTGGGGCATTAAGGTGGAGGAGGGTGATGATGTGTCTGTACTGTAGAGAGGCGGGTGTGGGGCATTAGGGTGGAGGATGAGGGTGATGATGTGCTGTGCACCGTGGCTGAACTGTGGCACACTGCTGGATACAGGAGGACTCTTACGGGTGCTGTAGGCCGGCTCGCACTGCAGGGACATGATCTGGAACTTCTCCTCGTCCGTCTCCACCTGCAGGTTGGACAGGTACTGCTTGACCTTGCGGGCCATCTGGGCGTCCTCGTACAGCTTCTTGGCGTTCAGCAGCGAGCTCCGACGCACCCTCTTCTTGTGCGCCCCCCCCTGGACGTCCAGCATGTTGGAGTTAGTGCTGCCCTGGCTGAGAGACCTGAGGGACAGGGAACAGAGGGGGGGGGGGCAGGGGGAGGGGGGGTGAGTTTTAGGGAACGTAGCGCAGGACGAAACGTCCGAACACAACGCCGTGCATGCTGGGTTCTGGCGACTGACGATCAGACTCCGCTCGCCGAACGCAGAACAAAACGGGAAACAAAAAAAAACAGTTCCTGTTTAGAGCTTTGTTCAGAAAAAAAAGCAGGCATGTAAATAAATAAAAATGTGCACTGGACACATTCAATGTGGGACGGGTGTGGCAGCATCGCATCGCATGGGCGGGGCTTGCTCCAACATTCCATTTGGCATTCCGGTTACATTGTGTCAGGCGGCGGAACCTTTGAGCAGAGCAGGTTAACGCGACCATGCATGGGGGGGGACTCTGTTTGCTGATGCACCATGCCAAAAAATAAAAACAAAGAATTCTTGATGAATGCAAAAGGATTAGAAAATGAGGGTAAATATGGACGATGAGCAACGGCAAGGAGACGGACGTCCACGCGCACGGGGGGGGGGGGGGGGGGGGGGGGGGGGGGGGGGGGGGGGGGGGGTGGCGTGCGGGACTGGGGGGCGCTCTGGGGGGGTTAAAGGAACGGAGTGGAGCATGCGTAAGGGGGGGGGGGGGCTGGATCAGGGGACTCACCCAAGACTTTTCCACCTCTTCTTCCTGCAAGCAAGACCCACGGACATTGAAGCGTGTTTCACATGAAGACAGTCAGAGGAGAAAGGGGGGCGGGGCATAGTCACAGTGGGCGGGGCATAACAGCAGTGGGCAGGGCAGACACAGTGGGCGGGGCATAGCGACAGGGCACAGATCGACAGAGCACGGGACGGTAAACCCCCCCCCCCTCGCTAACAAGACGACGAAATAAAAATGACCATAAAATAATAAAAACGGCATCAGTGCTAAACGATGGAAGCATCTGCGCCACGAGAGCTATAAAAACTGAGCCAGAGTGACGATGACAGCCATCACCAGGGTCAGGCGAGCTCCCACAGCGGTGTTTAAAATGCGTCTCCAGCGACAAAACAGCTCAATCACTGCCGCACATCAACATGCGCAAGCTGTGTGTGTTTAACTACACTACAATACAGGCATTCAGCAGGAACTCTCATTCAGAGTGACTCACACAGCTTTACCACAGCATTTACCCTGCATCCGCTTATACAGCTGGATATGTACTGAAGCAGTGCGGGTTAGGTACCTTGCTCAGGGCCACAACGGCAGTGTCCTACTGGGGAATCGAACCTGTGACCTTTAGGTAACAAGCCCAGTTCCTTACCCACAATCCCACACTTCCGCCCCGTTAGTTGCAGTTCTGCGCTCACGCACGCGGCGCCTAGCGACAGTACGCGCGCGGTTAGCCGGCTCCGGGCTCGGCGCTCAAACCTCCAGCCTGAGCTGCTCGGCGGGCCTCTCGGTCTGACTCAGTCTGTCCGCTTCGACCCGCCCCAGACGCAGCGGCTGGTTTCAGTTCTCGGTGACGGACCCAGAACGAAGCGCTGCGTCTAACTGCGCTTCGCACCTTTCCGAAAACCAAAGGCCTTCCACTCCGATGAAACCCTGCACTCTTCACCCTAAAACACCACAGGCCCTCTCCTCTGACCACACCGCACTGGGATCTAACTGCACGAACAGAATCCACGATTTAAAAGTCTGTACTGACGTATTGGCATGATCTAGAATAAAAATAAAAGCAGAAGGGGTTAAGGCTCTTCTGGATCCGCTCCACTGATGCTTCTGTCCCTGCGTACGGCGAGCTCGCTCACGCCAGCTCAGTAGACGCAAGTGAAACGCTCTCTCTCTGCGTCGTGCGGTGAGAAGCTCCCCCCTGCACCAGCCCTCCAGCCTCCCGGCTCCCAACAGCTCCACAGCTGACGGCCTGCATTCAGAAACAGTACGGTACGCCGTTGCTAGGCGACGGGGGGGGGGGGGGGGGGTCAAGGGTCAGCTCACCTCTGCCTGAACATGAGGGCGGGGTCCATGTTGGCCGAGGTCATGCGCACCACGTGCCGGATCTCCTTGGCGATCATGCGCAGCTTCTCGAAGTTCACCAGCCCCTCCACACTGGAGTGGTTCCCTGAGGGGGGGGGGGGGGGGGTTAAATTCAATCAGAGAAATCAAACAAGGCCCTGTTTGAGGAACGGGACACACGCAGTAAACACTTTTATTGATGTCATTTATTTATTTATTTATTTATTTATTTTTCTTTGGCCGCCCGACCCGCCGTTGATTACCGCCATGTTGGCGCGGGGGACGGAACGCTGAGCCGCCAGCCTCGCGCTCGCCGGCCTAACGAGGAAGGCATCGATTTTGTTCTCCGTGTTATTACTCATTACCAACGCCTCTGCACAAACGGCTCAGGCGCACGGGAACACGGGGGCGAGGGGTGGGCGGGGGGGTGGGGGGGTGGAGCAGGCAGTGAATGGCGCTGTCCCCCCCCCCCCCCCCCCCCAGCGTATATACGCCACTGTATTCTGTCATAAGAGGACCCCCGTTATCAGGGTTGCCGTAGCTACACCAGAGCTCGCACCACAGCTTCCTGCTAGCGCTGGGGCTATGCAGTGCGTTAGTGTGAGACAGTTATCATCAGACCAGGAGACCCCACAGAGAGAGGGAAGGAGTGGGGGACCCCAGAGAGAGAGAGAGAGAGCAGGGGACCCCAGAGAGAGAGAGAGAGAGAGAGCGAGGGACCCCAGAGGGGGGGGGAGAGAGAGAGAGAGCGAGCAGGGAACCCCAGAGAGAGAGAGAGAGAGAGCCCAGAGAGAGAGACAGAGAGAGAGAAGGAGGGAAAAAGGGGGTCCCGTAGAGAGAGAGAGCGCTAGAACAGCGTGGGCGTGGGGATGGCCTACCCTCGTGCAGGAAGGTCAGGTCCTTCTTCACCACGGGGAAGAGGGGGATGATGGGCGGCTGCATGCTCTGGCCACTCAGACGTTGCGGTACTTGGCCATGTTTCGGGACGGGTCGAAGATGTCCTGCAGGTCGCGGAACAGCTTCTCGTACTTGCTCGGCAGCTTTTCCCATGATCCTCTGAGGCGGGCCACCGGCGCCAAGTTCAGCCCGCTGCGTCGCACAGAGCACAGGCCGCCGTTAAAAGTAGTCGCAGCCGCCTTTGACGAGACAAGGCTACAGCGCTGTGCTTCTACACATGACATCATACGTTTCACGAGTCAACACTACAGCGCTCGATTTCTACACACACATTAGATCACATCTCTCATGGGTTAACGCTACGCACTTTCGACACACATTACATCACATCTCTTGTGAATTAAGCAGATAATCAGGGAAACGCACACATCTAACACATGAACCTATCTACACCTGAATATTTATTCGGATGACGTAATTCGGTTTATAAAAGCAGTTCTTAAACTGGGATTTAAACCCGCAACCTTCTGGTTACGAGCCCCGAGCCAAAACCACCGCGCCACATCCGACACTTTAAAGCAAAACGAGCTGCGTGGAAAAAGCGATGTTTCTCTCACCAAACGCAAGCGCTCGTTTACAGCCTGTGAAAAGAGTTGAGGACAGCAGTGCCCAAAGCCTGGCTTAAAGGCTCTTCCCCTTTAACGAGCCCAGTGTGCTGCTGAACTTTCGCCGTGAACACGGCCTCATTAATAAAACATGCGGGACAATAAGAGCACGCTCCCTGTGCTTTCCTCCAACCAAAAAATCCATACCAGCCCTCTACATTATTAATGCGCTGTCTCTCCTGCCCTCACCGGCTGGCCGTGTGCGGACCCTTTAAAGACACACGCATCTGCCGGAGCTCTCCACCAACGGCTCAGAGGGCCGCACAGAGCCCGGCTCACAAGATGGCCGCCCGGCCGCCCGGCGGCGCAAACGGCCAGATGCTCACCTGATGATGGCGAACATGGAGTTGAAGTTCTTGCACTCGCGGCAGTGGAGCGCGATCTTGATGAAGAGCTTGATGGTCTTCATCCTCTTCAGCGTGTTGGGCTCCTTGAGGATCTCCGTGGAGACCCAGAAGGTCTCCTGGTTGATGAGCTCCTCGAAGTGCTTGAGGTGGCCGGCGGAGGCCCCGCCCCCCGGGGGGCGGAGCTTGAACAGGTCCTCGATGTACTCGGTGGACTCGATGTTGCGGAAGAGCTCGAAGTCGCGCATGGACAGCTGGGCGGCCAGCTCCACCGTGCTGAGCTGCAGCAGGGAGATCTGGCTCTCACGCAGCAGGTCCTGCGCATCCTCGTCCGAGCACAGCGTCTCCGTCTCCATGTTGTTCTTCAGGTAGTACCTGGGACGGGGGGGGGGGACGGGGGGGGGGAACACGCATGCCACAGTGAGGCTTCACTAACACATGTACTCAAGCATTTAACCCTTTCAGGAGAAGTGGGATTGCCTTTTTCAGAATTCTAAGTCAGTGTTCTAGAACACCGTTGCTTTCAGTCACCAGCAGTGACTGTGACATCAGCATTAGAATGTTCACTTAAGAACATTCCAATCACTTATTTGTGACCTCACACCTTAAAGGGTTACAGGCCACATCAATATTATATCGGACACAGCTGCCATACAATCCCCACTGCTGAATGCTTTTCACATTATTTTAACTGAGGTTCTTCTTAAAGTGAGTTCACTTTCTGGGTTTTATTTTGACGTTTTATTTTTAAGTGCATATTTTCCATCGCCCCAGACATAATTATGTTTATAATTGTTGAATAAATGCAATAAAATCAAATCTGATCATATGCAATGTAAATAATCAGAATACATACATGCACACACAGAATTGATGCTGCACAAATTGCTTTGATCTGAGTTTACGGAAATGCACTTCTTAGCTGTAGGGTGAGCGATTTTGAAAGGCAAAGCTTGCAGAAGTGAAACTGCCATTTACTGTGGGGACCCAGAACAGCGATGCGGGAGCAGGGAAGTACAGATCAGGAAGCAGGACACCTGTGCAGTTTTCGCATTAAATGCCAGATCAATGGGACAGGGCGGCCGAAGCGCTGTTCTGCTGGATAAGCTGGTGAGGGGCGGATAGAGTGTCAGTCACACCCGGGACAGGACGTCCCAGCAGGGGAAGACAGGGTGTAAGCGCTCTGTCCTGTTTGTGTTGGTCTGGCCAGGGGAAACACACAGGAAGCAGAAACGCCGCCGCAGCCGCCCCGGAGGACTCGCGTGTCATGTGATCCACGCGTCGCCCGCCTGTCATGGAGGTCTTTAGCTTGTCGGCTCGCGGTTGTGCTACCGCAGAGCCCGACCGCAGCAGACGGTGGTTAGCGGGTCGAGGGTGGTGGTGGTTAGCGGGTGGAGGGTGGCGGTGGTTAGCAGGTTGAGGGTGGCGGTGGTTAGCGGGTTGAGGGTGGTGGTGGTTAGCGGGTCGAGGGTGGTGGTGGTTAGCGGGTTGAGGGTGGCGGTGGTTAGCGGGTCGAGGGTGGCGGTGGTTAGCAGGTGGTGGTGGTTAGCGGGTCGAGGGTGGCGGTGGTTAGCGGGTGGCGGTGGTTAGCGGGTCGAGGGTGGTGGTGGTTAGCGGGTTGAGGGTGGTGGTGGTTAGCGGGTTGAGGGTGGCGGTGGTTAGCGGGTCGAGGGTGGCGGTGGTTAGCAGGTGGTGGTGGTTAGCGGGTCGAGGGTGGCGGTGGTTAGCGGGGCGGCGGTGGTTAGCGGGTCGAGGGTGGTGGTGGTTAGCGGGTCGAGGGTGGTGGTGGTTAGCGGGTTGAGGGTGGTGGTGGTTAGCGGGTCGAGGGTGGTGGTGGTTAGCGGGTTGAGGGTGGTGGTGGTTAGCGGGTTGAGGGTGGCGGTGGTTAGCGGGTTGAGGGTGGCGGTGGTTAGCGGGTCGAGGGTGGCGGTGGTTAGCGGGTGGTGGTGGTTAGCGGGTCGAGGGTGGTGGTGGTTAGCGGGTCGCGGGTGGCGGTGGTTAGCGGGTCGAGGGTGGCGGTGGTTAGCGGGTCGAGGGTGGTGGTGGTTAGCGGCTCGCGGGTGGCGGTGGTTAGCGGGTCGAGGGTGGTGGTGGTTAGCGGGTTGAGGGTGGTGGTGGTTAGCGGGTCGCGGGTGGCGGTGGTTAGCGGGTCGAGGGGTGGTGGTGGTTAGCGGGTGGCGGGTCGAGGGTGGTGGGTGGCGGTGGTTAGCGGGTCGAGGGTGGTGGTGGTTAGCGGGTGGCGGGTCGAGGGTGGTGGGTGGCGGTGGTTAGCGGGTGGAGGGTGGCGGTGGTTAGCGGTGGCGGTGGGGGGCGTAGCGGGTCGAGGGTGGTGGTGGGTTAGCGGGTCGAGGGTGGTGGTGGTTAGCGGGTCGAGGGTGGTGGTGGTTAGCGGGTCGAGGGTGGTGGTGGTTAGCGGGTTGAGGGTGGCGGTGGTTAGCGGGTCGAGGGTGGCGGTGGTTAGCAGGTGGTGGTGGTTTAGCGGGTCGAGGGTGGTGGTGGTTAGCGGGTGGCGGTGGTTAGCGGGTCGAGGGTGGTGGTGGTTAGCGGGTTGAGGGTGGTGGTGGTTAGCGGGTCGAGGGTGGTGGTGGTTAGCGGGTTGAGGGTGGTGGTGGTTAGCGGGTTGAGGGTGGCGGTGGTTAGCGGGTTGAGGGTGGCGGTGGTTAGCGGGTCGAGGGTGGCGGGGTTAGCGGGTGGTGGTGGTTAGCGGGTCGAGGGTGGTGGTGGTTAGCGGGTCGCGGGTGGCGGTGGTTAGCGGGTCGAGGGTGGCGGTGGTTAGCGGGTCGAGGGTGGTGGTGGTTAGCGGCTCGCGGGTGGCGGTGGTTAGCGGGTCGAGGGTGGTGGTGGTTAGCGGGTTGAGGGTGGTGGTGGTTAGCGGGTCGCGGGTGGCGGTGGTTAGCGGGTCGAGGGTGGTGGTGGTTAGCGGGTGGCGGGTCGAGGGTGGTGGGTGGCGGTGGTTAGCGGGTCGAGGGTGGTGGTGGTTAGCGGGTGGCGGGTCGAGGGTGGTGGGTGGCGGTGGTTAGCGGGTGGTGGGATGGCGGTTAGCGGGTCGAGGGTGGCGGTTAGCGGGTCGAGGGTGGCGGTGGTTAGCGGGTGGCAGATGGCGGGATGGCGGTTAGCGGGTGGCGGATGGCGGGATGGCGGTTAGCGGGTGCCGTGCGGCCCTACCTGCCGTTGAGCTGGATGCGGTCGGCCAGTTTGGACAGCTGGTCGGGCAGCCGGCGCTGCTTGATGACGCCCTCGGGGCTGATGGACACCTCGCACAGGGAGTACGTCTCGGGCGCCGCCCCCAGCCCAAACTCGTTCACCACGTGCGACACCACGTCCTTCGCCGTCGTGTCCTTGCTGATGATGATGTAGCAGCTCTGCTGGTCCGCCTTGAAGACGCGGATCACCTGATCCGGAATGTCTGCACGCCGGGGACACGGGGTCAGATGTCAGAGGTCAGAGGTCGGGGCAATCGCAGACTCAAAGGGGAGAAAAGACAGGGAGCTCTCCCTCTCTCTCTCTCCATCTCTCTCTCGCTCTCTCACTCTCTTGCTCTTTCTCTCTCTCACTCACTCTCTCCATCTCTCTCAGTCTCTCTCTGTCGCTCCCTCTCTCTCCATCTCTCTCCTCTCTGACTCTCTCTCTCTCTCACTCCCCACACAACTTAACACCCTAGTTATACTCTGTAGCTTAACACTGCAGGTTCTTTGAGCAGGCCACAAGTAAAAATAGGAACCAATGAACTGTGCATAAGTACTCCATACTTCACACATTATAGTGCCTCTTACAGTTAACGATTCATCCCTTAAACCCAGCTGAGAAACTCAAATCAAAAGACAAACACCAAAACCAGAGCACTACGGCCAGCAGATAATAGTTTTTGCATGTTTGTCAATATTTGAGTTTGTGTGGTAATATACTCTCTAGCAAGAGATAACAATGCAGGCTAAACCTCACTATGCATAGAGAAGGCTAACCGGACCAGAAACAAAGTTAACCTGACTACCTAATTATAGAAGTCCAGCCAATTTCTGGTCTGTACAGAAGACACAACATTAACTACACTGCACTCGACTCAGAGATACGTGTGCATGTTGAGGGTAGAGGGTGGAGTCAGTAATATTCTTTCAGCACATACATGGTTAAAATAGAAAAATCATTTCTTTTAAAAAAATCAATTAATTTCTATGAAACGTGATCATTCATTAACAAATTAACGATGGTATCGCACTGAAGCCAAGCGCAGTAATTGAGATTAACTGCGCTCATATTAACAGCCAGAGTGATTATTAATCCTTGGCAGGGCTGGCCGGCTTACTGTGAGCACTGTGACAATCTGTCACAATCCAGTTGAGAACTGAAATGGCGGCTCTTGAAGAACACTGAAGCGACGGGTTCGATTACTGTTCTCATGCACTTCAAAACAAAACTATAAGCAACAGCGTTTTTAGAGTGAAGTATTTTACACCTTTACACAGGCCACCCCCCCCCCCCTTCCAGGGGATAATTCTGACAGGTGGTATATCCCACTGAAACACAGCAGGACGGAGTGCTGACTAATCAATCACAGGGAAGGCCCGTCACACGGCACACGCGTATCTGAGGCCCGTCGCTGCCGCGGCCCGCACCAGCGAGGCTCAGAACCCCGCCGAACCGCACCGCACGGGCGTGGCCAGCGGACGGGACGGAAGAGACTCCCAAACAGAGGAGACAGGATTGGGGGGGGGGTGTCACTGACTTAGCTGTTAAACATTCACAGACAAATAAGACTGGAAAAATAAAGAGCTAATTAGAACAGCAGACACAGTAAACAGAGCGCTGTACTTACAGTAGAAGCTCGCAGCTGGGAGAGCAGGAAGAGAGAGAAAGACAGAGATGTGATTGGCTGGATAAACAGAAGACAGAGATGTGATTGGCTGGATAAACAGAAGACAAAGATGTGATTGGCTGGATAAACAGAAGACAGATGTGATTGGCTGGATAAACAGAAGACAGAGATGTGATTGGCTGGATGAAGAGAAGGGGCGTGAGCGCGGCAGCATTTCCCTTTTCTAACGGCTGTGGAGAACACGGCTCTGACCCGGCAGGCCTGATGCAGCTCTGCCTAGCGCCCCGCGATCTGTAATCCGGCCCCATCGCCATCCGCTACGACACCGCCAACGCCAGAGACAGCGCACACAGAGACAGCACACAGAGACAGCGCACACAGAGACAAAGCGCACACAGAGACAAAGCGCACACAGAGACAGCGCACACAGAGACAAAGCGCACACAGAGACAGCGCACACAGGGACAGCGCACACAGAGACAAAGCGCACACAGAGACAAAGCGCACACAGAGACAGCGCACACAGAGACAAAGCGCACACAGAGACAGCGCACACAGAGACAAAGCGCACACAGAGACAGCGCACACAGAGACAGCGCACACAGAGACAAAGCGCACACAGAGACAGCGCACACAGAGACAGCGCACACAGAGACAGCGCACACAGGGACAGCGCACACAGAGACAAAGCGCACACAGAGACAGCGCACACAGAGACAGCGCACACAGGGACAGCGCACACAGGGACAGCGCACACAGAGACAGCGCACACAGAGACAGCGCACACAGAGACAAAGCGCACACAGAGACAGCGCACACAGAGACAGCGCACACAGAGACAGCGCACACAGAGACAGCGCACACAGAGACAGCGCACACAGGGACAGCGCACACAGAGACAGCGCACACAGAGACAGCGCACACAGGGACAGCGCACGGCAGAGACAGCGCACACAGTGGGAAGCCAACGCCCGACAGGCAGCTGAGGATATCCCCGCTTGGTGCGCCACTTCGATTATTCTTGAGAACACGTATCCTTTTACCGGGTCTGTCCGTCACCGAATCTGTGCGGGGGGGGGGCAGCAGGGCTGTAGAGGAGGTGCTCGGGTGAGCAGAGTACTGCACAGCCCCCTCTAAACACCCCCCCCCCCCCTTTACAACCCACAGACCAGAGGCTGAGAACACGCTCACACAAGGAGAGTACTCTCATCTCTCTGCGGGACCGGGCCTAAAACAGACAGCGCGTTCATAGGGAGCGCGTAACGCCTCCTCATCGGGACCGAGCCGAAACGAACACACCGCCCGGCAGAGGAATCAGAACCGTGCTCTCCACAGCCCCTGGGGAACCGGCTTAGCCGTTTCGGTAATTGTGGTTTCAGAAATCCGCCTTTTGGAGGAAGAGAGAGAGAGAAAAAAAAAACTCTAATTGCTGAGCATTTAATCCTGTCGTCCGGCTGTAGCGCTATTAACTGGTGAGATATAAATGGAAGAGAACCCCCCAGAGGCAGCGAGGGGAACAGCAGTGCTCAGAATTAAACTGGTAAAACCTGCTGCTCTGTCTTTAAAGCTCATTCAGACGCCCTAGCCCGTCACAGACCACCTCTGAGGGGCAGAGGAGGACTGAGTCAGGGGTTATACGGACACTCTCTCTCTCTCTCTCTCTCTCTCTCTCACACACACACACACACACACACACACACACACACACACACAGACAGCTACATCGCTATATACACGACACATCACGCTGTAGGGTTTTCTACTCCATTTTGAAACTGAACAGTTTTAAAACGCAGGCTGCCAGAGGGGAGTGGCTTAGCAGCCATTCCAGTGGGCGGGGTCAGAGCGAAGCAGGCCTGCCGTGGGAGCCGTGGTGATGGGCGGTAGTCGCAGTGACGGGCGATGACAGGGCTGGTCGCCATGGTGACCAGGCCGGTAGCCGCAGTAACGGGGCCGGTAGCTGCGGTAACGGGGCCGGTAGCCGCAGTAACGGGGCCGGTAGCCGTGGTAACGGGAGGGCACTCACCCGCAGGGTTGGAGAAGTCGAGCACGCTGGTGGCAGGCTGCAGCAGGTCAGGGCTGCTGGAGGACAGCGCCCCCGGGATGGGCATGATGGCCACGCTGTGCCGGCACTGCTTGGTGCCCACGACGCTGTCGTCCTGGGACTGGCTCATGCCTCCGTCACTGAAACACACACACACAGGGAGAGCGTCACCTAAAACTACAACTCCCAGAATCCCTCAGTGCCTCTCATAACATCAAACTCACACTCCAAACATTGCTCCCTCTGCACTTTTCTTTCGTTGATTCTTGTGGGCATCCTCGACGCTGGAACCAGGAAGTCCATACATGTACAGAGTGGACACACACATACACACACATTCACATATGTAACAGAACACGTGTGACAGAAGTACGACAGTCACAGGCACAACAGGAAATGGCCAAGGCGTGACGGAACGCAGGCACACGCAAACAGCACGTGAACACAAACACGCAAACGGGGAGGGGCTGGGCGGGCATCCGACCCGGAGACGGCATTGGCCACAGATCCGACCGCAGCCAAACCGCCCCGCCCCCCCCCCCGCCCGCCCCCCCCGCCCACCTGCCTGTCCATTTGCCCACACACACACACACAGGAACGTCTGAACGTTCGACAGGCCAACACACGGAATCGCACATCAAAGTAAGCCTGCTCGTTAATTTAACGGCTCATTTGACTCAGATCATGCTGCTGGAAGTCAAATGCAGGCAGGTACACAGAGAGGCATTCCACACACAGGTGTGATCACAGACACCACAGGATGAGTGAGGAACAGAAAGTCAACATGGCGTTCAGACACAACTGGACGAGCCTGGGGCTGCCTGACCTGGCGCTAAGACCAGTTTGGAAACTGATGACCCCCCCCTGGTATGAGTTTCCATGGAGCTCTGCATGTCCAACCAGACTGCAACCTTCTCTGGTGCAGCTCATGGAAGCCTCTACTCCCTTCCGTTTGTTAAATAAGTGGGGGTTTGCCACCATTGGTGGCTCTGCGGTGTCCCCCGCAGTTGGACAGACACTTTCTCCTGCTCAGCCAAATCCCAGATTATCTGGGGGGGGGGGGGGGGGTGAGCGAGCAAGGCAGGCAGGGCGGGGGTCTTACATAGTCAGCCGCAGGTGGAGGAACACTCAGAACGCTACATGAAATACCTTACTCTACACCAGGGATACTCAGAACCATTCCACCTGCAGGCGGAACCAGCAGTGTCGCTGTCACTATTGCTTTCAGTCACCAGTAGTGATTGTGACATCACCATTAGAATGTTCAGTTAAGAACATTCCAATCACATGATTTTCCACCTGAAGGAGTTACCCCACGGTGTCATATTCAGTGGAACACAAAGATGTGAGGTTGTACACATCTTTACTGCACCTGCACAATTAATATTTCACGTCCATTTTCATTTCTGTATAAACTGCTGTACATTGTACAACAAATTTACACAGGTGAAATGTACTATTACAGCTCCTGACAGGGGTACTTAATGACCGTGTCACAGGATATTCAGTAAGATGAGTTAAGTGCAGCTTTTAAAAATCAAGTTTTGCGGTATGAAATCTCACAGTTAAAATCAAATGGGGGTGATTATGCTTGAGTCTCTTACCCAAAGAGTCCCCTACGCAGGAGGAGCGACCACAGAGAGAGAGACAACAGTGAAGAAGAGCATGAGAACAGCAGCAGCAGGCGGCACAGCACAGAGCCCTGTGCCCTACAGAGCCTGGGTATGTGAGAACTGTGCACACTAGCAAACACAAAGCACAGGTTAAACTTTAAATAAAAAAGAACATTAAACACACACACACATCTGGGGACATTTGTATGATTCGTATGCTACAGTTTTCATGAAGAGGCTCTTGAAATGTCATGCAGAGAAAAAGTAGAAAGTGTGTGTGTGTGTGTGTGTGTGTGTGTGTGTGTGTGTGTGTGTGTGTGTGTGTGTGTGTATGTGTGTGTGTGTGTGTGCGTGTGCGTGTGCGTGTGTGTGTATGCGTGTGAGTGTGTGTGTGAGTGTGTGTGTGCGTGCGTGTGTGTGTAAGCTGCCTGGATGTATGAAAGTGCCACATGGTTTAGCCATTTTGAAGGCGAATGGTGAAATGCACTCAGACATTTTTTTAAATTGACGACATAAGCAAGAACAGGGCATCTTTATTCTGACTGTTTTATAAAGATAAAAATGTTTTAAAAAAAAGGGAGGTGTTGAGGGGTAAGAGAGGGTTGTTGGGGATAATCGGGGGGCAGGGGGGTAAATAACTTGTCGCAGTGGGGCGCAGACGCCGGCCTCAGCCAAACCGCTACTCTGCTTAACGAGGGGCACAGCGGGGGCTGCCAGCTCCACTCCAGGCTTCCTAGGCCTCTACAGAAGGGCCGCGACAAAAACCCGAACACAAAAATAGCGACTTCACCCGCACCTTTCTTATTCGCTAAACCGCCAGAAAAACACCCTCCCAAATAAGCCCAAAGCCTGCGCCCCTGCGCCTCCTCTGCTGGGACAGCGCGCCACTCTACGCTCCCCGTTAGCCGCGTTCACACCCCGCGCAAACCGCTTCCTGGCCTGCTTCTCCACGCCGGCAAGATCAAACGGACGCTGACGAGACACGTGATGTCAGGGCGCGCCGCCGCGGAGTCAGCCGGCTCGCGGTGAACCCGTCCGTAACCACGGTTACAGCACCGCCGACCCTAACCGCGCCGAT